>VZRH01001926.1:411748-505951 GCA_013397555.1 Urocynchramus pylzowi | reverse complement strand
AAGGGGCTGGGCCGGCCGGCGCGGCCCGACCCCGGGGCTGCCTGCCCCAGGCCTCTCCCTCGCCTCTCTCCCTCCTCTTCCTCCCGCTCCCGCCGCGCCGGGGCTGCTCCCAGCTCCCCCCCGCAGCGGCCCCCGGGCGCGCCCCCGCCTCGCAGCCCGCCATCTCCCATCCGCGCTGGAGATGCAATTGGCTGAGGAAGGGAAGGCGCTGCCCGGCCGCCGGCCATCGCCCAGCCGGGAAATGAGCGCCATGGGCGCTGCCCTGCCCGGCCCTGCCGTGCCCGGCCGCAGCCGGGAGCCGGGAGCCGAGCCCGGGATCGGGACACCTGGCCGAGGATAAAGTGTGGTTTTAAGTGTGATTTGACATCCGCAAGGGAAGTTTCACTTCGGGGTGCTAAAACCGACTTTTTTTTTTGCTCCAAGAAGTCTGGTGATGATGCAGGTGAGACAGGGATGGGGGGAGGGCTGGAGAGCAGCATCTCTGATCCTCAGAGATCATCTCCGATGACCACGCTGGAAAATGAACCTGGTTCTCATCCCACTATACCCGGCACAGGCACTAGGTGCTCCTCTCACCCTTCTACTGTCGTCCAGAGGAGGTCCCCAGCAATCCTTGTGCTTCTTTCAGAAGCACCGGACAGTGTGAGATAGTGGGAAACATGATTAGAAAACATGAGAGCATCCCAATCCTGAAAATTCATCCTTTCTCAGATGCATCCTTGTATATGGCTACCAGAACCCATATACACCCCCAGGAGATCTACCCCTCTGACCAGGGAAAGAGTTACACACCAGATCAGCCTTTTTGCAGATTTTCCATTCTCTTCCTTGCATTTCTCTCTCCTCAAGTTTTCTTTAGTAGAGTTGTGGATTAAAGAGAGACGTTTCAGTGTGCTGGTCAGTACAGGCTCCTCAGGGTGAGTGGGGGGAAAGGACAATCACCCAGGTGGCGAGGGACGGCTGCGATCTGCCCGAGCCGCCTGCGCTGAGTAGCCACTTTCCCCCTGTGCTGAATGGTTTGCATGCAGGTTTTACATGCAGGTTTCCTCATGTACTGGCTGTCTGTGAGAACAGGCGAGTCCCACGGGGGTCTGGATGGCTGAAACACAGCTCTGGGTGGGGGGCTGAGCAGGAGTGAGGCTTGTGCAGGGATCAGCTGCAGGGGATTCACTCCTGCTGGGGCTTTTCAACCAAATGTGATGCTGTCATGTGCCCTATATGGCATTACAGCTTCTTTCATGCACATCTCAGGGGGGGCTTCCAGGACTTAGTCAGGCCTTGACCAGAGACAATGCAATCTTCACGGACTCCAGGGCTCAGATTTTGCTCCAGCTTCACCAACTTCTTGTTGCATCTCCTGAAGCTTCAGCTATGACACTCAGATGAAGGGGCAGGGAAAGAGAGGTCAGTGAGGACATACTGCCCAGGGAAAGAGAGGTCAGTGAGGACATACTGCCCAGGGAAAGAGAGGTCAGTGAGGACATACTGCCCAGGGAAAGAGAGGTCAGTGAGGACATACTGCCCAGGGAAAGAGAGGTCAGTGAGGACATACTGCCCAGGGAAAGAGAGGTCAGTGAGGACATACTGCCCAGGGAAAGAGAGGTCAGTGAGGACATACTGCCCAAGTGTTTGATCCCACCTAGGTTTTGCAGCCTGCCATGGTGCTGGGATTGCCTGGAAGTGTGTTTGCACTGGATCTGCAGAGGCAGGCCATGAAGTGCTTCCCTTCTGCCTCGTCTGTCTGAGCCGCTCCTGTGCTTTGCCAAATCCCCTCTGCTGCATCAGGCCAACATTGTGCCTGGGTGTCCCTGCTGAAAACATAATTGCATGAAAAAGTGTGTAGTGCTTCCCCTGGGAGAGATTCTGTCAGATGAAATTTCTTCCTGATCCCATCACTTTATGGCAGTTTTATTCCTCAGAGCATTAAAGAAGGTCTCATGGTGATGTGACTTTTTGTAATTTTCCTTTTTTATTTCTTTCAGCCTTTATTTAAATTATTTTTGAGCTTGTGACCCAGTGAACTATTGTGGCATCACAACTTAAGAGCTATATTCTCATATAAAATTAATTGAATCTTGCATATTTTAAATATATCAAGCTGGTTGCATTGAGTAAATGCGCTCTATTGGAAAGACAGATGTTAGTAATGAAATTGAAATGCAGGCTTGGAGCTCCTCTCAAATTTTCACAGTTTTGACTATCATAGGTCAAATGTTCAGTCTTGTGATGAAAGTCCTGTGTTTGTGTTCAGAATCAATAATTAACCACAAAGAACTTTTATATTTCTTCTTTTTAAAGGGAAAATTATAAAATAGCTAGAGGTTGGAGGTTTTTTTAAACATAAACTGCACCTAAAATAAAGAAATACATATCACAAAGTGCTCAGCATTAAGTAAGCATTTAATCAAGCTATTATAAACTATATTTATTTGAAAGCTAGCTGGTTCCTCTTTCCCTGAGAGCCCCTTGGAAGCAATGCTTCCTCTCTCTCTCTGTGCTGCAAACATCCCCCCTGCAAGGGAGGAGGTTTCTCTTGAGCAGAAATACATTGGGGTGTGTGAAACAGCAGTTCTGGGTGACAGCTGGGCACCAGTGGGGTGGGGGCCCACTGGCAGGGCAGGGGAGCAGCAGGGGCAGGGGAAGTTTTCAGGGCAGTCTTCTTGCCTGCAGCCTAAGGAGAAGCGTGGCCATATGAGCTGCACTGTGGGGCTGGTGCTGGAGGCCAGGGGGTGCAGCCCCATCAACACTGACTACAGAGAGAATCACTTGGCTTCAAGGAATCATGGAATCACTTTGGCTGGAAGAGATCATCAAGCCAACCATTAACCCAGCACTGCCAAGTCCACCACTAAACCATGCCCATAAGAACCACATATGCACATCTTTTAAATACCTCCAGGGTGGTGACTCCACCACCTCCCTGGGCAGCCTGCTCAAGTGGTTGACAACCCTTTCAGAGAAGCAATTCTTAGTAATGTCCTCTGGCATAACCTGAAGTCATTCCTCCTGTACTGATGATGGCTGGATTATTGATTAGCAACCCATCTAACTGAATTTAACCTTGATGCTTGACCCATCTGAGTCCCCCCAGCAGCTGCCTGCCTCCCAGCACCCCAAAGGCAATGGGGGATGAACTTCAGCAGATATCTGCAGATAACAGCCCTGCTGTTGGGCTGGAGTTTGAATAGGATGCTGTGGACATCCTGGGCTTTGGTGCTTGGGCATTGGTGCAAGGCTTCAGTGGGGGAACTGTTTCTGCCAGGTAGGAGTGAAGGGATGCACCCTGCCTGGCTCTGCTGCAGGATTTGGTAGTTAACTCAGAGTAACTTTAAAGAAAAGCCAGATTGGAGTGTTATTCTTAATTTTACTTACCTTGGCATATTCATGATGTATTTTCCTAACAAAGCTTTTTATTAAAATCCTGTCCAACCACATTCAGATGAGGCTAATGATATGCCACTCCAGGTTTTAGGGTTTTCATCCATTAGTTCTGCTCTTCTGGTTTTATTTTTCTCTGCTTGTCAATCAGCAGTTCTAGGAAACATAAATGTATCAAGCAATATAATACACACTGTAAAAAATTAGGTTGTCTTTGTTTAATTACAAAGTGGCCTTAAACTACCAGGCTCTGGGAATGACTTACAAGGTCTGTAAAAGATTTAGTTTGCCATTCCTACCCTGCTGTAGGCATCTGCAGATTTTACTGCTGCATGCTAAGTGTTTTAAGTCTTCCGTTTGCTTATTTCCATTATTTTAAATGGTTTTTTCCTTTCTTCTCATTGCCAGATGTGAAACGACACTCTCTCAAGTTTGTCTGGAGGGCCTGATTTCTCTTTCTGGTGCCATTAGTAATGGAACAAAACCACATTAACGATTGCAACAACAGCCAGATAGGAGCCAGAAAGCTCCTTTTGCTCTCTAATATGCTGTATGAGTACACTGAAGTGCTTTGTACAGAGGGTTTGTTTTGGTTTTTTTTTTTTTCCTCACCCTTTTGCATTGATGTCTTTTTTGGACTTGATAAAATGCTTGACCTTGTCTTTTGCTGAAGAAGAGATAAAAACCACCAGAGTTAAATATTTGAAGAGATTACAGACCTGAGACAGCTCTTTAGAGGTAATTTCATCCTGCAAGAAACCATAGGAGAAAACAAAGAAATGTTAACAGCGACTGCAGGGCATTGCATCTGCCTGGTCAGATGGGCTGCAGAGGCTGCTCACTTGTTTTTGGTTGATGATGCAGTGAGCTGGCAAACAGCTGGCAGAGAGCAGGAGAGAGCTGCAGGCTTCCAAACCAGCAAAGAAACACACACCTGGCACAGGAGCAGTCAAAAAATAGGTAACATTCTGCTGGCCCCTCCTCTTTCACATGAGGTTAGTCATCCGTGCTTTGCTTATTCTGGTCTTCTGGAAGTGAGAAGAACAGTTGTTGTGAGGTCTTGGTGTAAAACCATTCCTTCCATTTGTATAAGATGGAAAAGGATTTTTCAGCATCTGAAGTAGAACATGGTCAAATCTGCATTTGCATGTGACTGGTTTATTTTTGCCTTTTATTTTTTCTGCGGAGGCACAGTACAAAAAGCCCCTTTCTTACCTCAAATCAATAAACAGCTGTAGGAAGAAAAACAATGCACACTTCTGATCTGTCAGCATTCATCCTCTTTTTAAGCCATCTAGACTGCCTAAATTTTCTTGTGGGTTTGGCCTGTGGGTTTGCAGGTTAGGGAAATAGAGGAAAAAATCAAATGATGATGCAGAAATGTTTATCTGAGAATGCACAGATGTTTAGTAGAAGGGAGACATTTAGAAACTGCTTTTATCAAATGGGAAGTGCTCAAAGCACACCTTTGAGGGGGATGGCTGACATTTGCCCATGGGGTGCTGTTGTGGCAGTAAATATCTTCCAAAACAATACATCCTCCCTCTATATTCACAGAGAGTGGAATATCCTCATCTTCTTTCATTGGGAAACCAAAGCACAAAGCTGCTTTTTTTCTAGGAAGTTTATATCAAAACAGAGAAAATAAATCCTCACTGTCTTAAGTCTCTGAGGTGGTATTTATCCTGCCTCTCTGAGCAAACTGTTCTAGTATTTCACCACCCTCACTGTAAAAATTTTCTTCCTTATATCTAATCCCAGTTGAATCTCCTCCAATTTAAAACCAATACCCCTTTTCCCTTCACTACAGCTGCTCCTTGGCCTTCCTCACCCTTCCTCACCCTACCTTTACACACCTGAGCAGTGTCCTTATACTCTTCCCAGGATACTGTTCCTGCTCCACTTCCTGTGCATTTCCTTCTTGCCCTTTAGTTTCTCTAGCAGGTCTTGACTCAGCCATGCTGGTCTCTTGCCTTCCTTTCCTGATTTCTTATACCTGGGGATTGAGGGCTTTTATGGTCTATGAAAAATGTCCTTTAAGATCTCTCAGCTCCCTTCTGCTCCCTTGCCCCTGAGGGCAGTTTTCCACAAGAGTCCTATTGATGAACTCTTGGAAGGATTGGAAGGTTTCTTCCTAAAATTCAGGTTCCTGATTTCATTCTTCGCCTAACCTTTATCCCTCAGGATGTGAACTCCACTACAGCATTATCACTGCAGCCCAGGTCCCTCCAATCTTTATGTCACTGATTAACTGGTGTTGTGGTGGTAAAAATAAAGTAAAATATTAATGCAATTCCAATTAAATAAAATAATTACGTTCCTCTTTGGACACCAGAAGATCTATTATTCCTACAACCCTTCACATCAGTGTCCCAAGTTACTGTCTATTGGTTAGTGTTATACCATACAAAGAATATACAAGAGGAGCCTTTATCACAAGGAAGATTCATTTGACCATTTTCCAAGTTTCTAGTCCAACTTTGCAGACCCATGGTATTTTTCACTGTTGCTCATTAGCAATATAAATATTTTCAATTGCAGAATTCAGGAAAGTGAATGGCACGTCTGTCCACTGTGTGCAGAATGAAAACAGTCTCAAAAAGGGAAGGGACAAGTGCAAAGGTGTCTCTTCTGTCTTCCCTTTTTTTGCTTTTTTCCTTTTTCCCCCTCTTTTTTCCCCCTTTTTTGTCTCCATTGCTGTCCATTACCAGAATAGCACAAGCTTTTTTCATCTCAAATCTTGGGATGCTCCAGGTGCTCAAGCCTGTCTCTCACCTGTGATTTGATGACTGTCCTAGGATGCAGGATATGTACATTATATCTTAATCTGATAGGTACAGGTTGGACAACAAGTAAAATTAAACATGAGCAATAATTACGAAAAGCAATAATTAAGCATTATTAAGTTAGTCTAGTTGAAATGGATTGTTTAAATATTCACACTTCAGTCTTAACCACACTTTTTATGTGGATCACCTAAACAGCTCTCCAATTCATTTGGCCTAAATTTCGTGCAAAGTATTTACTTTGACCTGCCCTGTCAACACAGCTGTGTCCTCAAGGCGTCTGAGGTGCCAAAACCAGAACTCTTGCTGAAGCACAGAGCAGGGGCTGCCACAGGGTCTCTCTAGAGAGCCAGACCTGATGATCCTCGCTGCAGGCAGCCTCCTTATCTGTGCTGGTTCCTGTGCCTGGACACAGCACCTGCAAGGCAGCTGGAATACCAAGCACTGAAGTGAATTGAATCGAGCCGGTCTGGCCTTGCAGAACAGCTGCTGAAGCATGTCAGGCATGTGGTCTTTCACATAATGACTGTGATTGAGCAATGGTGGTGTAATTATGGTGTCTCCCATGGAAACAAGTAGGGGTAACTCAGGGCAGTCACAGCTCAGGCCCTTGCACAGGCACAGTGGGTGGTTTCCCCCTGGAGCACCACACACATACATCACAACACCACTTATAGCCTTGGCCTTATGCCCCACTTCAGCCTATATCTGTGGAGGACTGCTCCCAACAGAGCAGAGATGGCAGCTTGATTTTTTGGTGCAGGATGGGTAGGTGGCTGCTGGAGGAGTCATGAGCACCATCACTGAGAGAAGGTGACTTTCTTCCCTCATCTTTAAACAACCCCCTTGGGGTCCAGGATACAAAGAGTCTGGTGATGGAGGACCCAGTTTAGATTTAGAAGTCCAAATCACACTGTGTTCTTGACTTATTGTTGGAGTTCAAGGGTGGCAAGCAGGGCTCTGAGCAGTGTCAGCATTAGGACAGAAGTGGCAGTGGTTACCTCAGTGGTACCTGATTGCTCACGTCCAGCAGGGCTGGGAGAAGAAAGGACCAAATAACATTACTGGGATTTGTCAGTCTGAACTCTGGGCAGGACATCAGATACTCTAGGGCTACACTGAATGGATCCCTCTTAAAACAGAGGGATAAGTTTGAGAAAAGCTTCCACTTTCACTGTAGCATTTTCAGTGATGGCAAAGCCACCTCAACCCTTACCAACTTGCTCTGCTTAATGGGCTTTACACTTAAAATGCTGAGCCTCATTTTAGCCTTAATTTGTCTAGTTTTAACTTCCAGACACTGGATGTTGTCATAAACACTGCCTGTGAGGAAAAAGAAAAGAGACAAAGTAGCAGGAGCATGCTCTGGGTAAGATTATCTCACCTAAATCTCCACATTGCAGTGCATAGCATGACTCAGACCTTCCTTTGAGGACAACACAGCCAACAGTTGGTTTTAGGCTGTGATACACTTGATCTGTCTGTAGACACTTGCATTAGATTGTCCATGAGCCCACCCTGACCTGCAGCTCGTGTGACCAGCTGAGCACACGATGTGGGCTGCTCCTCATTGCCCACCCGGTCACTGGTAAGTGCAGTCCCATAGCAGCATGCCAAGAATCACCCTCACTAGAGGTTCTGACACTGGATGGTAACTTCCTACTTTGAAATGTAATTACATTTCAAACCTGCCAGTTAGTCTACCTAATGCACATGGCATTGATTTTGTATGGTTCTCCTTTCTTAATCGAATTTCAGTCTGATACCATCTCAGATGCTCTAAAGATGAACTGTAAAAATATCAAAGACAATGGAAGCCTCAGGGTATCTCAGAGGATCCCGCCAGCCCAGGCAATAGTAGAGTACTGCTGGATGCTGGTGTTTGCTGCTTTATGTAGCAGCTGTCTAGGCTGAGAAAAGTTAATGAAAACTGAAACTATATAGAGTCATTGCCATGGACACTTCTAAGGGTCAGAGGAGGTAAATCCACATGTGAAGAGGTAAACTGGAAGAAAAATAAAGGAATATGAACTGGAGGCTGTAACCCATGAACAGAATGGCTTCATAGGAGTTGGGTCATTATCCCCCATGCTGGCAGCACCTCAAGGACCTTGAGTCTGCTGGACTGGAACAACTAGGCATTTGGGCATTAAGTACAGGACAGAAGTACTTTTGTATTTATTTTACTTGCAGCTAATTGTTTCCAAAACTTTGTCCAACCTTGATGAATGTTTTCTTTTTAAGCTTGCTGGGGGATGTTTGGAGGAGAGAGTCATATAAGGACGGAAAATGGTAAGCATTCATGAGAGTTACAGTAATTGTAAGTAATTGTACAGTAATTGTAAGTAATTTTGTTTTTGCCATTTTCCTCTCTTCACACAAAGCAGAGTGCTGTTAGTGGTATGAAATTGAGGGAAGCTTTACAAGGGCCAAGTATGGCTGAGTATGCCAGATACCCTGACAGCAAACACTCTCACGTTTGAAGTCTCTGTGAGTTTCTGTGGTGACGCTGGGCAGTAACATGGTGGCAGTGGTGACACTCTTCAGCAGTGTCCTTCACTGCTCTCTTAGGAAGCTGTGGATCTATTGCCTGCCATGCCAAACCTGTTAGCACAGAAAGGCTTCAATATCAAACTTTGGGTCTCTGCAGGGTAAAAGCAGAAGAAGTTGAGCACAACAGTGGAAAGGTATCTCCAGATGTAGGCATTTGCCAGTCAGAGCTGCTCTGTGGAATGGGTTCTGGGCTGCATCAAAAGCAACATGGCCTGCAGGGTGAGGGAGTGCATTCTGCCCCTCTGCTCTGCTCTGCTCTGCTCTGCTCTGCTCTGCTCTGCTCTGCTCTGCTCTGGTGAGACCCTACCTGCAGTGCTGCATCCAGCTCTGGGGTCCCAGCACAGGAAAGATGTGCTGACTGGGTCCAGAGGAAGCTACAGAGATGATCAGAGGGATGGAGCACCTCTCTACTGGAGACAGTCTGAGAGATTAGTGTTTGCTCTGCCTGCAGAAGAGAAAGCTCCATGGAGTCCTCATTGTGACCTGCAAATACCTTAAGGGGGCTTGTAAAAAGAAGGGAAGGGGACTTTTTGTATAAACAGATAGTGACAGGACAAGGGACAGTATTTTTAAAGTGAAAGAGGGTATTTTTAGATTAAATAATAAATCTTTACTCAAGGGTTGGTGAGGCACAGAAACAGGTTGCCCAGGGAAGTTGTGGATGCCCAATTCCTGGAATTGTTCAAGGCCAGGTGGAATGGGGCCCTGAGCAACCTCACCTCGTAAGTGGTATCTCTGCCCATGGCAGGGGGCTTGGAACGAGATGATCTTTAAGGTCTCTTCCAAGCCCTTAACATTCTATGATTCTATGGTCAGGAAGTAGGGTGATAATCTTGGCATGAGGACATTGGGGTTTCACTCCTATCTGGGTCGTGCAGCAGGGCTGTGCCCTGGTTCAAATGCAGCATGTCAGCTTTGATCTGCCCCACACAGGGGGATGGACAGGTCCCCAAACTAGGTCACCCCTAAATCTCTCAGGGGAGTATGTTTGAATCAGCATCCAGCAGCTGTGCTTTAAGGAGAGCCCTGTTCCCCTGGCGCTGGGGTAATGATAGCTTTGGTGCCTCCCTTGCGTAAGCACAACCTCACACGCTCCCACTCAAATCACTGCTGTGGGAAAGACTCCTGTGGGTGACAGCCTAGGGCCATAGTCAATGGCAGAGCTTTTGATTTTTAAACTAGTTCATTGGTTTGGTTTTTTTTTTTTTTTTCCCTTTTCTAGACACATTATAATTAATATTTCATGGCAGTCTCTAGAGACAGGGGAGAGAATTTCTGGTCTTGGTTTGACAAAGTATATCAACAGGACGGCTGTGCATTGGAAGGTTAGTGTGCCCAGGTGTTCAATAACACTAGCACAAAACATAAGGTTATGTGATATTTTCCTGATGAGGAGCAGAATCTCCACCTTGCTGAGGATGGATATTTTAAAAGAGATGAATGATCCCCCACACAGAGCAGAATCCTCAAAGCCCTATCTAGAGTGCAGGGCTGACAGTCTTCCTCTTGAGCCAAGGCAGTTGCCTTGGTACAATTCAGAGTCTTGTGGCTTCTTGCTGAGCTTGCTGCAGTGGAGCTTCTCACCTTGTGCATGCACATGCTGGAAGTAAATCACAGAGCAGCACCTTGTTTTCACCTCAGCAGCTCACTTGGCTGTGAGGGTTACTCTGCTGCAGGATATTTTGGTTATGCCAGTAAATATCTTCCTTTCAGTAGTGCCAGGAGTTTCCACTCACTGCAGCTCCCACAACCACTTTGGAGAGGTACTGTGAGTGTGGTTCCTGCTGGCTCTTGTGGGTGGATTGCAACTGACCCCCCAGTAAGATGCTGCACAGCTGCTGAGGGAAGTATAAAATGACAGCCATCTGTGAGCCATTACTATGGAATCCTCATGAATCTTTAATTCAGTTCACATCTTAATGATCCATCTCACTGGGGCATGTTCTCAGTCCATCAGTCTTCAGGCTAGAGTCCAAACTCACTGTTCTCTGGGTTTCTTGTCTTCCAAGCCATTAAAAATTTATGCAAACAAGGTATTGGGGGCTTTTCTGTACTTATCTGTGGCTTGAATCTTTTGGGATCATGCCTTCAGCATTTTAGGATTTTGTGTCCCTGCAGGAAAGTTTAAGGTCAGTTTCCAGCACCTTTCTGTCATCACAGTCCTCTGACTTCTCACACACCAGTTTGTGTATGTCACACGCCATCCCGTTGCTGTGCTAGGGTGAAACCTTGACATAAGTGATTTGACAGGTTTTAGACAAAATTCAGGTTTAAATTTAACAGGTTTTAGACAAAAATCCAATAGTCTGTCTGGCAACTCTATTTTCCTATTTGGTTTTTGTTAAATAGTGGCTGTGTACATCTTAGTGAATAATTAAGGGCTGTTGCTTTACCTTGCTTACCTGTTACTGCCCTACCAGGTTGTATAGAAGGGATGTCTCACACATTCCCAGGCTGAGGGATCCACTGGCAGATACTGCAGTGGGAAGAGACATGCAAAAACTTTTGCAGTATGAAGGAAAGCTTTGTAAAGCATACAAGGAATGGTGCAGAACTGATATTACTGCTGTACTGCTGTGGTAGTTGCACTGCTTTCAGTAATTTGTGTTTTCAGGAGTTTGATGTGCTCCCCAGGGATGATTATGCTAAACCCCTTGCTGTGTAATTGAAACAGGTCTGCTCACCCTTTTTTTTTTTTTTTTTAATCAAGAATACCCAATCTATCAGACATTAATTTGTCTTCTCTTGTGGTCAGAAAAGTAGGTGACTTGGGAACACCCTAAGTGTTGGAGCAGGATTATAGCTTTGCTTTCAGGTGGAATACCAGGGGCACCTCAAAGCAACCACTGCTGGGGCACAAGGTGTCCCGTGGTCACCACCACAAGATTGTGCTCCATCACCATGTGACTTTAATCACTGCTGACTTCAAACTCACATATTCTCCTTGGATGAACAGAATGCCTCTTTATTTCTTTGTGAGGAATTTAAATAAATCATTAGTGGAGAAAGCAAAGAGCGATGCTGTCTGTGCCACGCTCTAACTGCTGAACACACGGTGGCCTTTCAAATGAAACCCCACATTTAATTGTGGTTCTCTTCTGGTGCAGTGGCTGGCAAATGCTCCTGTTTCTCCACCTGCTGCAGGGGGACGAGGATGGTGGTTCCCCCCATGATATTGCAAACATCCCAGCTGCGAGGGAGGAGGTTACTCTGAAACAAAGCCTTGGCCAGGTGGGAAACAGCAAGGATTGTGCCCAAGGTAAGAAGCACAGTGAATGTTTTAAAGGGGAAGAGCTGGCTGTAGGTCCCATTCACCAGGGAGCAGGCTGGGTAGCGGATGACAGGGGGGATGCTCAGGGCAGGCTCCCCTGCCAGTAGCCTCAGCAGGAGCCCAACCAAGAAGCCAGCAGCTGATCCGTAGGTGTTCGTGCTGGGTGCAAAGAGGGCACAGCAGAGCTGGGGGAAGAGGAGGGCGTACACCAGCTCCCCACTGAGGAACCAGAGCTCGTAGACAGAGCTGGAGTAAAAAGCCAGACCAGCAGCCCCGGCCCCAAACACCAACATGGAGGTCCTCATGGCCCACAGCACCTCTGTCTCTGAAGCCTGTAAAGCAGAGATTGCAGCATTAGAGACACAGTGTTTTCTGTCAGGATGGATGGCCAGCACTGCCCTGGCCTGGGCTGGTTCTCCCCATGCCCTTGATGCTTTCAGGCACCACTTGCTACCAGCAGCCAGGCAAGGCAGGTACCCCTGGAAGGGCCCTCTGATTTTAAGGGTCATGGTTTTTTGCTGTTTCCATTAATATCTTATCCAAATTTTACACTAGTCTTGTTAGAATGAGCAAAGCTCACCAGTATGGGTATTGGTACTCCTACCAAGGATATGAACAGCCCTGGCTTATGTTTGGAGCTCTGTCTCCAGAAACCAGTTCAGCACCTGAAGGTCACACACCTCCAGTTAGAGACTGGTTTAGAAATAGCCTTGAAACAAGACTGTCTTTCCTGACACCAAAACTACTGAATGCTGCAACCAGGTACCTTTTTCCTCAGGATTTTCCTGTAGATATTGTGAGCGAAGATGGAGCCGGTGGAGAGAAGAGCTGAATCTGCAGAAGACATTGCAGCAGCAGCGATGGCTCCCAAACCAGTGATGGAGATATATGCTGGGCAGAGATGTTGCAAAACAAGTGGTAGGATCAGCGCTGACTCCCCTCTCTCGAATGGACTCGGAAGACCATAGCTTGTCTGATTCCAGTCTTTAAAACAAAAGAAGGGAAAGTCACAACAAATCCTTTGTGAACATTTCTGCTGGCTTTGAAATTGCCTTTTCACAGGGGCCAGTCACAGAAGGGCTAAGAACTGAGATCCACTCAGTATTTTAGGACTTAGATTGATTTTTTTTGGCTCGTTTGTGAACTTTAGTGATTCCCCTTAGCATGCTGCAGCTCCCACTAGATCAAAAATTTCCCTTTTCTTGAGCAGCATCTATAGAAATAGGTGTGCTTTGTGTGATTCCAGAATTGGCTCAATTAAAGGTCAACCTCTAGACACTGCTTATGAGGAGAGGGGAATTGGATGAAGTCATAACTTCAGCTGATTTCCTTAAATGTTCAGTGATCTGACTGCCCTTTTACCCTTGTTCACAGCCAACACAGGACTGATTCTCTGCATGGACATTGTGAGTTTACAGGACTGAACTTCTTGATTCCTGATTCCTTCAAGCAAGAACCTTATTAACAATCTGTAGTAATATTGTTGTGTCTTACATGTCTAAGGCATGAACATAAGGAAGCATAAAATTTCTTCTAAAATAGGATTATACAAGGTTTTAGAGAGTCTCCTTTCATCTTTCCTCAACACAAAGTTTGGGAAAAGTCATTTCATCTTAAGGAAATGGCTTTGAACAGGTCTTGGGGCTGTTTAAATGTCTGTAAGTAGTTGTGCAGTGTAGCTCAGAGGGCTCCACATTTTCTGGACGGATCACCTATCCTGGTGTTGAGGACTGTGGGATGGGGTAATTTGTGTCTCTATCAGGACTTCTTTGGATCCCGTTTTAATCACCTCTGCCAAAACCACGTTGATTACTCAGAGACAAACGATTTGTTTTACCTGTTGATGCTGCAACTGCCCCAATGAGCACCGAGGGGATGGCCATTGCAAAGCACCCGAGTCCAGAGAGGTAGGAGATGAGCCTTGCCTGTCCTGTCGAGGCAGCAGAGAGCACCCTTTGGAAGTAAGTCTGCCACGGGATGCTCCCAAGCACCTGAAACGTTCATCAGTTACCAGTGGTACCCACCAGGCTGCTGTAGGGCATCATCCATATTAAATTCTAATTTCAAATAATCAAATTCTCATTTCAAGTGCATACATGTTGCCCAGCTCTAACTCTTGAGGATAGTATTTCTGGTAGTTGAGAATTCCCTTTTTCTTTGTTTTCATTCCGATGGATGTGAAATTTTAATGAAAACAGGTTAATGGTTTGGCAGATGGAGAAAGCTGAAAAATGGTTGTTTGGAATTGTGAATCAGGCACAGAAGAAGGGAAAGGGAAGTTTTTCAGGAATGCAGCTTTTGTAAATAAATCTACTCAAACTTAGCTATTCAGCTTTTAAAATTAAAGATAAAACCATAATTTTTTACTTTCTTAGTACACAAAATTAATCAGATAAAATCTGAAGATTCTGTCCTCACCAAACAAACTTCTATGTGCACCTATAATCATTTGAGTTAGAGCAGAACAACCTCCTGGAGTCTTGGCTATAGTGGTACCTCAAAATTTGTGTTGTGCAGTGGAGCCAGTTGCACTGTGCTTGCTGATGACCTGCAGTCATGTCCTTTTAATTTATTATGTTTTTTCAAATAGAGGGAATTTTACATATTTATGTTAAAAGCACACTATTGAGGCTGCAAGACCAGCATCTCAAAAGGTAGGAAATTACTCATTTAGGTGCCAGGAGAGGAACTGGCTGCCTGGGTGGTCTTACCCAAGAGGTATGTTCCTCCATGTCAGTAAAGGAGGAGCGTCCCTACTGCTTCTTTTCATCCTACAGCTGAGCCCTGGGTCTCCCCAGTCCATTTAGGTTGCTGCAGGGGGTGCTGAGAGGCAGTTTTACACCTCCAGCCCATGTCAACTGGCCATGCAATGTAGGGCTCCTGGCTGGTAGAACTCACAAGCTTTCCAGACAGAAAGTCCCCGCACAATTCCTCCTCCCAACCACTTGTCCAAGAAATACTCCGTACCAAGTAGAAGAAGTCATCCAGCCACCTTCCAAGATACTGTTTCTCTATCTTCCCGATCCAAGGGTCTTGGTAAGATTGATGGGTTGCAGTGTAATAAATACTTTCCGTTGCAGAATTCACCAGGGCAAAGGGGATACAGATCCACTAGGATAGAAATGGAAGTTGTTAACCATTTTCCCAGTGTCCTTGTTGTTGGAGAACAGATACTTAAAGTAGATGTAGAACATTGAGTTACATAAGACTAAGCCTAGACTTAGAGTCTTCCTTTCTCCCCCGTCCTTACTCTAAATCTACATGTTTCTGGTTCATGGCATCATCAAGAACATGAGTCTGTATTTCAGGTTAATTGTACTTTCTGTAGACAGATCACTCTCCATTCAAGATAGTTCTAGACAGGTTCTGCAAACTTCACTTTTGTGCAGACCTTTTTGTGTTCACCCAGCAAGGCCAGTGGCTTGTGTGAGCACTGTCTGAAATGCATAAGGTACAAAGACTTATAAAGACATTTTTCAGGAAACATGCTCCCTAAACTGCAGGTCAAGGAAGTTATTTTTCATCTGAGACACACTGAAAAGAAGAGCAGGACTTTTCCTTATAGTTAGAAAACTACCAAAGAAATGCACAGGACTTGCCAGGCTGAGGGTAATGAAAACCATCTGGATGACGTCAGTGTAGGCAACAGAGTAGAGGCCTCCCAGCAGAGTGTAAAGTATGACAGTACAGGCCGAGATGGTGATAGCCAAAGGGCCTCCAATATCCAAGATGACCCTCATTGTTGCTCCTGCAGACAAGGACAGCAGTCAAGTATTTTAAGTCAAGATTTCACATGTGCAGAATACAGGATAAATAAGGATGTGTTATTCCCCTGGTGCCAGTACAACATACTGAATGAAAAATGCAGTCTACAGAGAACGTGCACCGTGGGAGCTTGAGAGAGCCCATGATTCCTTCCTGCTCTTACTGCTTCACCTTGCTGCATGGCCATTGCCAAGGCACTTTGCCTTTTTACATCTGCTCTCCTACGGGCGAGAGGAAGGTACATAATGAATATATGTTGGGTTTCTCCAGCTGTGAGAAATCCCAAAGTATAGAAAAGTCCTTTTTTCCCAGCCCAACGATTGAAGAAGAAGCTGAGATTCATGGGTTCAGCTTTTCAAGGTTGTTTATTTTCTCTTACCTATAACATTCTTTCTCTGGCCCACTGAGGTCTGTCTAGCAGGTCAGGTTCAGGCACACTCTGAGGCACACTGCCCGCCCTTGGGGTGGTGTTGACTTTTTATACTAAAATCTACGTGTACTTTATTTACAATAATTTTCCAATACCTATTACCTATGTTAGACAGTCTGTCTCTACTCTAAACCAATCCAGAAGTGTCACTGTCACAGCAGAAGATGGAGGAGAAGAAGAAGGAGAAGGAGGACAGGACACGCCCAGATTCCTCCATCTTGCCTCCTGAATCCCATTCTAAAACCCCCAAAATTCTACCCTTTTCACCCTGTGACAAATTAGCTATCACTCTACTCAAACACTTGTGTCTTGTAATTCTTCACACAAAGTTGGTAGTTTTTTCCATGGCCTATAATCGAAGGCACAGGTATTTTTGACTCTGTGCCAAGGTCTCAGAGACCCCTGCCAGGGTCTCGAGTCATCCAGGACTGCCAGAGGAATGTCCTGGGTCCTGACAAATATATAGCAGTATTTGTTTTAAACCTGAAAACATATTTTCTAGAAATGAGAAATGCTTGTTCTTCTCACAAAAGGAGACATGAAGCACAGCTCTCCACAATTCCTAAAGGTGTACTACACTCTGTCAGTCCACATGACCTTTAACAAATATAACAGGAAAGCAAGTATTTACCCAGGGATGCCAGGATAGCTGCAAACCAGAACACCTCTCCTAGCAGTGGTGGAATGAATAGTAATGTTCCCATCATGTTCCCATAAATTTCTTGAAGGGGGTCCATCACAGTCACGTAATTCTTTGATCTCATTGGATTTACAAAGAAAAAACCACCTATCAGAAAGAAATGACATTTTGGTAGAATTTTGTATGTTTTATATTTCATAAAAAAAACGAGGTAAGAGTACTATGGTATATGTGTATCAGACCCACCTAGTGAATGTGAAATTCATAGATAATGGACCCTAGAGAATGATGCAGCCAACCAGACTCCAGGGTTTAAATTCACTTGCTAAATGTAGGGTTTCATCCATTCGAGAGGTCCCATCTTATAAAGGACATCTGCTTACAGTTCTTATATATATGACCATGAACTTTTGGCACACCTAGATCTTTCTGAAGTGGTTACTGGAGGCCACCCCCTGTGGCACCCCAGATGGCACAAAATACCTGTGTGACTGTAATAGGAATTTAGCTCAGTGGATATCCATATATAATCTCCTCTGCATCCTCAAAGACCTATCAATCTGAGACATAAAGTTTTCTTAAGAACATCCTGTGGAAGATGTCAGTAGACAGAGCGAGTCATTGAAGACTCATATATGGCTAAAAAGGAGGCAAAGTTTTGTCCTTGGTCATGTGATGCAACCTGCTGATATGTGGTCCTTTTCTGATTACATTTTTCATTTTGGTGGCTTCATTGTCTCTTCCCAGAACTATATTGTTTTAATCTGCACATTGAGCAGAGTCCCACCCACCTTCATCTAAATATTGGACCTCAGATGTGCAGCCATCTCATTAAAACCAAAGAATACGTATTGTGTCTAACCCTGAAGCCAGCAGGACTGCTTGTCTGGGCACTACTGACCTGAGCAAAGATTGCAGGATCAGACCTGCACTCCTCAGTTTCATTAGTAGGAATTACTCACATAAGCAGTGCTGGCAATATATTTCTAAGCCTGATTCATATTCACGTCAGTTGGACTCTTTTCTTTGACTTGAGAATAAAGGTTATTGTTCTTTTAGAAATTCCTGTGTAAGGTCTGCACAGCTCTCCTTGCTTTCATCATCCTGTGTCCCTAGGAGAGTTATAGTATAACACAATGTGGCCTGAAAGCAGCTTTGGTCTTGGCAAGAGAGTTGAACCTCAGCATGAGTCCGGTAATTCACATTCATCCTGAGACAAGTCTACTCAGAAGAATGCATTTTAGTGGAAAAATTAAGATACTATTATTTCATCACTCAGAAATTCCAAGGAAAAAATTAGATAACAATACTCTCAATAGTCTGTGAATTAGAGACCATGTGAAAAAAGCAATATGCACAAAAAAATCAATAGACACATTCTTCTAAATCCTCGGATAAGATTTTTGTCCCATAAATTACTACAAGCAGGCAAAACTCTACACTATCTCCAAGCTACCCTAATTTTTGTTTCAGTTCAGAGGACAGCATTATAAATGCTTATTCTCAATATATGGGAGACTGAAAAAACAAAATCACTTTTAAAATGTACCTTATATTCTGTTACACATCTTAATATGCTCCTATGAAATATTTTTAAAGCTTATGTGTTCTGATCACATGAATTATTTACCAACAGCAAGGGACAAGGCAAATCCCACAGGTGCCTGGACCCACAGTAATCCTTTTGAAGGCAGGTAGACAATTTCAGCTGTGCTGTTGATATATGCTCCTCCAACCCAGGTAGCTGTAATCATGGAAGATGAAAGGTCAGAACTGAGAGACATATCCTCAACTAGCCCTCAAAACACTCTCAGAACTTGCAAACATTTTTCTCATACAAATATTTCATCACACCTCTATTTTCTTTGCAAAGTTTTCTGCCATACAGAGATGTACTGACTATAGGTAATAGCATTAGAATCTCACTCTAAATAATTTTCCAGCTTCAAGAATGAATATTTCTGTGTGCATGGAAAAGCTCAATGTTTAAACATTTAGAGGCAATTTGAACATAGTAATTTTTAATTACATTTTTTTCCTCAGAGAAAGACTTTTGCTAGAGGAAACGGAATTTCCTTTGTAGAATTGTCCTCCTTCAAGAGCATCACTTACAGGGTCTAAGAAAATAGACATTAGGGAAAACAAATGCAAGCAGGCAATGCAGTCAGATTACAAACCTACAACAATGATTTAAGCGTCTTAGCCATGCAAATGCCACTGGGGGGATGCCTTTACAGAAAAAAAAAAAAGTCAGGGAAGCAAATTTCAGATTATGCCAGGCAGCAAGGAGAGAAAAGGGAAGTTGAGGAAAACTCTCTCTTTAAGAGACAGACCAATGCTCCCCATGCTTGACAATTTATTTCACACAGAACTGCACTTTTCTGTGAGTAAAATTTGTCTTTTATGTTGAATAACAGAAACTGGTTCATGATTAAGACCACAGTCCTCCTTAATGAAAAGTGTTGTATTCTTTTGTCACTCTTAAATTAAACTCTTAACTCTTAACTAAACTCTTAAATGAATCTCTTTAAGAGAATATACATAAACATTAGGTTCTGCTCAGTGTGAAGAGGTTTGTAAGAATCCATCCCAAAATGATTCATTAAACCATACTCCTTTAAAGTCACACTTAAGCAAAATCTATGCTGACATTAAAGGAGTTCGCTTCCTTTGAAAGAAAAGTCACCCAGATCTATGCAATACATGTGTTTTAAGAAGACTTTTTAAAAGTCTTTTAAGAAAGCTTACCTGTTGCAGTAAACAATCCAATGAAAACATGTATATTCCTGCCTCCAACCATGGCCATCTCTGTTGGGTTCCTGTTCTGCTGATCCTTTCTGCTTTTCCAAGAAGCCCAAATTCCAGTAGCTAAAGTTAATGTAAAAAATACACTCAGAGATACTAAGCCTGGTATATTTAGAGCCATTTTCTGTTGCTCAATTTAGGTTATAGAGTGGAATAATAGCACGATGATAATGTTCTTTGATTGAATACACAATCAGAAAAAAATCAGTGGAAATAGTGGTGCCTTGTAAAGAAACTGCTGAGTGTTTGCTGGGCTTTGCAACAAAAGAAGCAATATGAAACAGAGTGATAAACCCAAAAGTCTGGAGAACCTGATGCAGAGTCTCAGTCTTTGGAAAAACACTGGCAATTCTGCAGCCTCCCCCCTTCTCCAGTAGATATCCAATCTTATTTTTGTGAGGAGAAAAGATTAGCAGCATAGGAATTAGTGCTGATATGCCTAATGGAACACCGATGTGAGGGGTATTACCAGACTGGCTTAAAGTAGGGGAAATGTTATATTTTGTCTGATATGAAATGGTATGAAGGTAATCCATATTTCTCTGGGTTCTAGGCTCAAGGCTAAAGCAGAAGATAGCGCTAAGAATTTGTCTGTTTAAAGCTGACTAGACTAAACTCTCAGCAATAAACCTAGGAAACAGTAAAAAAAGATTTACCATTGACCAATGAAAGGAGATACATGCTGATACTCAAAGCAATCATTGGAAAGTGATAACAAAGTGAGGTGGTGTTGGACTCTTCAATGAAACTATAGGAATGATACAGACTTTTAAACTTTGTGAGCCTCTCTGTAAACAGAAATAATTCTGGGGAAAAACCTCATATATGCATTACAGAATTAAGTTGGTTATATTTATTGTACATTTATTGTAGAGTTACCACACCGATATCTTTTCAGTTGCTCTGCCAGTCTTTACCCTCTGTTCACCAATGGCTCTTTATAACCAATTCTATGTAAAATCTGCCTGGTTTTGGGTACCTATATGGCTTTCCTGGATACTTTTGTTTGTCTGTGGAGTGGGTAGCTCATTTCCACAGGGAAATCTCTGATGTCTTCTTCTCAGAAGCACTCTGAGTGAAAGGCCAAATCTTTAGGAAGGTTTTCTGCAGCGTGCCAGCTCCTGCAGACAGACAGGAGTAGCTGTGCATGGAAGTGACAGTGGCACAGGCTAAGCATATCCTGTTGGCAGGACATGGGAGGAACACACAGGCACGTAGGTGATGGCTGTGAGAAGAAATGGGGAGAAGTGCAGGAGCTCCATGTTGTCTGTGACACCTCTCTGTACAAGGGGAAATAAAGATATGCAGTGATCTGGTGGGAAGACTCTATAATTAGTGTTTAAAATGAAGTGAAAATTAAAAGAGATGAAAAAGCCTGACAACCAGATGATTACTTAACCTACCTTAGGAGAAATATTCCTTTATATTTGTAATCAAATGCTCTTTTCACTGAGTAATGGCTTTTAAATTTGACCCAATTATTTTAAGTACAAAAAGGGTCACTGTGCACATTCTAAATGCACATTTTTTGGGGTGGTTATTATAAACACTCCAACCTAAAATGAACCTGCTACAAGGTCCTAGAAACTGCAGCTCCATTGCCTGTGGCAGTGGAGCCATTGGTTTCTCTGGTTTGCCTTCCTTGCTCAAAATGGGTGTTCCTTGCCCAAAATGGGTGTTCCTTGCTCAAAATGGATGTTCCACAAACTTTTAAAACAGCATACTAAGTTTTTTTCCATGAACAAACATTTTGCAGCATGTTTTGTAGGCAGGAACAGGGAAGGGTTGAAGGTGCATGGGGCTGAGGGTGAATGCAGCCAGGTCTCAGCCTGCTCTGCAATCAGACACTCCTGGGAGGACATATGTGACCTTGCACCCTTCATGTGAGGGTCAACTAAGTTCAACATGCCCAAAGAAAGATTTCAATTTGCTCTTTGACATCTGCAGAGAATGTCTGGACTGACCCTGGTTTTTTTCATCTCTTGGGAAAAAATCCAAAGTTGTCAGGCATAAAATTCTCCAGAGAAGCATCATTTAAAGACCCAGAGGGGTGGAGGGCAGATGTGGTAGGACACAATGTAAGTGAAAACATGACATGATGGGATGAAGGAGACTTAGAGAAAGAGGATGTGTAAGGCAGTTCATCTGAATCTGGAGTGTTTTTGCTGATATACAGTGCAAGGAAGAAGAATTGTAAAAATACAAGCTTATACCAAGAACACCAGTTCCTCACTGAATCTGTTATTGTACTCTTTTGCCATTAAATGACTCTCAGCTAATGCATCTATTTTAAGGGGAAAAAAAAAAAGAGAGAAATCTCACCAATGAAGAGATTTTTGAGGTGGGTTTCACTCCCTGCTAATGATGGAGGGCTGCAGCTTTGGGTGCCAGCTGCTGTGCTGCTCACTTTAAGCTTCTGGAGTACCCATGGGGACAAATCTTAGGGGAAATTGACTGACCTGTTTCTAGTCTTGTGAGGCAAGAGTGAGGACAGGTCTCAGACTGATGAACTCAGGGTTTCTTCTAAGAGCAGTGTCACTGTACCCAGTAGATGTTTCAGAGCTTGATTTGAATACTCTCATAGAGGTGGCTGGTGTCACCTGAGATGCTGTAAAACCTCTGAGATGTCCACTTGGCCAAGCAGAGGTTACAGTCCCTGTTGGAGACACCTTGCCCTCCTGGAACAGCAGCCAAGATATTCTGGTGTATCTCCAATGGTTCTGAGCTTGGGGGATACAAGTCCTTTCCAGTACCTGAAGGGAATGTAGGAAGGCTGAGGAACGACTTTTTACAAGGGCATGTAGTGACAGGACAAGGAGTAATGACTTTAAACTGAGAGAAGGTAGGTTTAGATTAGATATCGCAAAAAAATTCTTTACTGTGAGGGTGGTGAAGCACTGGCACAGATTGCCCAGAGGAGTTGTGGGTGCCCTGTCCCTGGAAGTGCTCAAGGCTGTGTTGGACAGGGCTCTGAGCAACCCAATCTAGTGGAAGGTGTCCCTGCCCATGCCAGGGGGTCGGAACTAGATGATTGTAAAGTCCCTTCTAACTCAAACCATTCTGTGACTCTGCAATACTCAGCTGACCTCTTAACTCTTACACCTTATTAGTTGACTTTGATAGAACAGACTCTGACATGGGTTGTTGATAAGAACAGAAGAAGTGAGGGGTGCTGTGTACCAGTGAAGTTTTCTGTGTATTGTAGAAATTATCTGCACTGCAGTGAGCACTTACAGCTTTGTAAGTGTAAGCACTGTACTCAGCTACTCAGCTTTGAAGCTGAAGAAATAAAGATGGACAAAGCAGTGGTCCCTGTCCCTAAGACCATGCTTTTGCTCTGCCTTTCTGGGTTACATGTTCTACATTATTGATGATGGGCTTTAGATGGCTCTCTGTGGCCCATGGGCTCAGGATAAAAGGAGTGCTTCCAGGTGAGAGAGGTCCTACAGGGAAAGGTATTTCTGAAGAGTGGCTGTCACTCCTCTGGAAAGGGACAAGCCCAAAGAGCTGGTTCCCTGTAGGAAATTAAATAAAGCACTGATGAGAGTGCTTTATTTAATGAGAGTCTGGAAAGGTTTGGGGGTTTTTAATTCCCTTTGGGATTTTTTTAAGTTTGTTTGCACAAAGAAGGGTTCACCTTGGAGCAGAAGCACAGGACTGGGACTGGGACAGTAGAGCAGAGGCCATGGCACTCTGAGGTCTGCAAGGATCAACCTGTCACTGGTTTACTTTGCTCTGCAAGCCAAAAAAAATTGAGAACAGTGAGTGCTGGGGCCTGAGGTGTCTAAGCCATTTGCATCAAAATGAAGTGACAGCTGGTCTTGAAATGAGAGGGTGTGAACTAGTCTGTGGTGTCCAGCCCAGGTATTTGGATTGTGTCATTGATCCTGACAGCTGAAACACAGGGCTGTTGGTCTCCAAACATTTACAGTTTTCAGATGATGTCCTTGGTCTAAAGTTTTGTTCCTGTCCCAAGTTAGTTGTAATTGCAAGTGGCTGCATGAGTTTCAAAGGCAGGACAGAGAGGGATAATTTGATGCAAACCCAACATGTTTAAGTTCTTCAATCAGAACCTATGTAGTGTGACTGCACAGTGAATTAATATCAAAATTACACAAATACTTTTGTCTTTATGTCTGGGTAGTTTTTGACTATTAATTATTTAAAGTTGATAGATACAGCAAAGGTAGATAAATAGAGAGATAAATAGATAGACAGATAGACAGATGACGAATATATAGAAAAGTTAGATATAGAAGAATAAGTTCCTTAGTTTTACTAAGTTCTTCATGTATACAATACAAAAAACATTTTAAGGACAAAATTGCTCTTTTCCTTTGCTATGAGATTTCCCTGAAAGAATTCTTTCCATTTTGGAAAAAAAAAAAAACCCAAACCAATAATTTAAAATCTGTAGTAATCCTAATTCTGAAGCATGATACCTTATTTTCAGTCAAGCCAATTCCCTGTTCAAATAAAAGTTTTTCATTGTATTTAGTATTATGCAGACATTTTCTTTTGAAGCCTTGCCCACCAGAAGAACTTGGGTTCACAGGTCTCCCTGCAGTGCTTGGCATGAGCAGCTGCCCCTGTTGCAATTTGCTGGCTGTCTCCTGGAGAAGGCTCTGGTGTCACTTCTGAGAGCACAGGCTTTGACTCATGTAAAAGATGATTTGGGGGATCCAAAAAAGCATGAGCTGAAATAATTTAATCTAATTTTAATCACCTTTATTTATTGTCACTAAATGAATGTTTAGAATCCTTGTGTTTGCAAGGGACAGCTGTTTGCTTTGGTCAGCCACACCTTCATGTTGTTAGCTCCAGATGAGACTCTTGGATATCTGGACATCTGTGACTGGGTTCTTTGCTGCACTTCCAATGGCACCAGATGTTCCTGTCCATGGTGGACAACTGAACCTTGCTCAGAAAGGCAGTGCCTCCCACTTGCCTGAGGCATCTCTTTCAGTGTGGGCTGGGGGAAGGCTGCCTCTCCCCATGGCCTCTGTATCTTGATGCCTACCCTAGGAGAGACCTCTTCATGGTGATTCAAGTCAGACTATTTAACTCTGCTTTCTCTGTTGTTCCATTTATCTTCCTGTTGGAGGTAGTTTGACCTCACAAGTCCTTCAGACCACAGAAATCAAGCCAGAAATAAAGTTCAGAATAGCAATATTTAATATTTACATATATCAGTGAGGCCAGTGCTCACACAATTGGCAGGACAGAGGGTGTTCCCAGGAGCACACAGACATCCCCAGGGCAGGACAGCCTGGAACAAGCAGATGGCAGCAGCACAGTGCACTTATTTTTCTATGCTGGAGGTGTGCCAGTGGGTATCTCTTCCTCTCCTGGTGCTAGCACAGCCAAAGTTGGCTTTATCCCAGAGGTGAGAGTCAGGGAGTCAAAACTAAGGGATGAGGAAGGGCTGGTATTTAGGGACCGTGAAGAGCTCACAGAGCCCCTGTGCTGATGAAGGAGTCTCTCTCCACCTGACTACATGCAAATATCCTTCTTTCCCATGCCTCTTTAACTCTTTTTCTGGTTTGCTGTCTGCTCTATGTGGTTGCACTGTCCATGCTTCATTGCTGGCAAAGAACATGAGCTTTTTAAGCCACCTGGCAGGTTTGGATGCACCTAGCGATGGATTGCAAACTTCAACAAGTCTTAAGCTTTCTTCTTTACAGAAGTTGCATTTAAATTTTATAGGTTAAATTTCCTCCTTCTAGGGGTGAAACTATGCTCCAAGGTGCATATGCTCCTCATCTAGGCAACTGGCCTTTTCCTCTCCATTTTATATAAAGGTGAATGTGAAGCATTTTGCATGTTGCATTAAAGGACAGCACAAGCAGCCACACGTCTGCAATAAGTGTGTTTAAAGAGCTTGCTCCCATACTACAGTGCAGAAATACAAACAACTTTGAGAAAACATAAATCAGGAAAAATAGGCTCCAAGTGCTTTAAATATATTCAGGTTTTCATAGCTGCCTACATGCATTCAGGGTGGGTAAAGATTATTTCACAGTTTGGCTGACAGAGGAAAGACAGTTCATGTCCAAGGATTAACCTTTGAAGAAGTCACTGAAATGATGAGTTTTCTGAAACTTCCAAGTCATGGACATTAGCTCAAGATCAAGAGCTTGCTCTTGAGTGATGATAGGGAATTATGCAGTTCCTGATTGGTACTGTTGCTAAAAAACTACTGTTACTGTTGCTAAAAAACTAAAGCTGATGCAATTTGCTGCCTTCAGATTATACCTTCTATTTATTACTAAGCTGCACATAATTACTACTTTTATCTTTGGTGAGTTAATTCCTTGATCCATGTGCTCTGTTCTAGAACAGATGTACAGACCTGTGTGGAAGGTAGTGAAATTCTTAGGCAGTTTCATGAAGGCAAAATTGGTGGTGAGTTTCTTCACCCTTTTGTTAAACCAGACAATTCTAAACTCTTGCTGCCAACCCTACTGTCTGTGTTGACCCAAATGCTCCTAAGGCTGCCACAACTCTCAGATGCTCCTGAAGAACCGATTTAGAAGTGCCCTGGGCTTTGGCAAGGGGATCTGGTTCCAGGGTGGCAGAAGGAGGCTGAAAACCACGTTCTTCAGTTCCCTCTGCAGTGTCTCAAACAATGCTTGATATATTCTCTGCTCATCCTCATTGAAATCTGTGAGTGGCCCATTTGAAAATTAATAGGAACAAACAGGTGAGCTCATGGTGAGATTTGGCACGGACGGGATATTATTTACATCAGCCAGAGAGTGCCTGCTTCATGCAGCTGATAAATTAACAACAGCTCCCTTTCCCACATGCATGGGAGGGCAAGTGGTGATCTTTTATCTGAGGACTGTTGTGCCTTATACACAAGCACAGCAGTGAGGGCCAGACAGATTAATGAGATTAATGTTTTTGCCAGTACCTGAGGTTTAGCAGGTATGTTTAGAGAGATGAAAATGTGGAGTCTCAGACTGAAATGATTTAGCCCTTTTCCACCCTGACTTCTTTATAAAAAAAATCATTTTGCCCTGTGAAACACCTGAACATTGTTTTTTTGTTTTTGTTGTCCCTCCATAAATGAAACAGCACAGTGCACTATCCTTATTGTATGTGAATCGGCATTTTGGGGCTTGTCTTGGCATTCCTTGTAGGTCATTCACATTCCAGAAATATTTGTCTGAAAGGCAATGAATGAAAGATGATTAGTTAATATTTCAGGGGATATCTGACACTGCAAATATCTTGTACAATCAAAAGAAACAATGAAAAGGAAGCAATAGTGATAAAAGAAATTTGGAAGATGTTTTCTTCCATTCTGTAAAAGAACATTACTACGTTTGACCAATTTAAAACATCTCTACTTTTTGTCTCTCACTTACATATGCTAGGGGAGGGTCATTACACTTTATCAAAAAGGCTTCTGAAATAGCAACAGAACCATGCAATATGTCAATATGAGTATGTCAATATGTCACACTGCTGTTTAGGAAAATCTGAGGACCAGGTATAATGTGACAGACAGAAAGAGAGTGTGCAAATGCATCTGTCCTGCCCAGAGGAGCTTGTCCAGGGACCGTGCAGATCTCTCAACTCGTACCATTACCAGAGCCTGAAAAATAAAGCTGGAAAGAACATAAAGCAGCCTTTTACTGCATACCAACCTTTCTTCTCCTCATACATGTGCCACATATGAAGCCAGCGAGTCCATTGATGACTTGAATGAAACAAAGAATAGCTTCAATCACACCGATGACCAGGAGAATAGAGAAAAGGACAATATTCCAAAGGATGATGTTTTCAGGTTGCTTGCAAATAGCCCATGTTGTCTGGTTAAACAAATAATTGTCTCTGTGATAGAGGAAAATAATTGGCAAGGTATTAGAAAGTAAAAACTTGAGAATGCTTTCTCTGTTTTCTGGCATTTCTTTTTCTGAACTTGACTGCACAAAGTGAGTCTCAGATGGTGCTATAATTGGTCAAAGCTGGTGATTCTCCCCACAATTCCCTTTGCAGAGATGCAATTGATAATTAGGGAAGAGAGCCACATCTGTACTTTGCTGCATGCACAAGAGTCTCCTCTTAGTTGTATGGCAAAATTGTGTTAATAACTAAAGAGAAAGGTCCGTAATGGTTTTAAAATGTGTCTCCACATTCTCCACTCCTGCTGTGGTGTCTCAGCCCAGTCCACTCATTGTCTCTAGCTCTGATTTGAAGAGTATAGTTGTCAATGTTGACTTTAAAGATAGAGAGATTTTTGCTTTGCTTTTCAGAAGTAGGCTGAATTCTTGATAATTTAACAGATTAATGTGGCACAGTAAGCAAAGTCACAGCTCACTGGATTTTGAAAGCATGGTGCAAATTGTACAAGGGGCTTGTGGCAAACACAGCAGATGAAACTCAGGCGATTTGCCCAAGGAAGATTCCTTGCTCCAAGAGATGACCAGAGGGAACATGCTACTCAGAGAAATGTGAGTTTAGGTGTACACAGGGTGTACATCTGTATGAAACATCAGTTCATTTTGGAAATGAACCATCAGTTCATTTAGGAAAAATTAAAGTTCACTTAAAAAAGATAGGGGAGGATCAGGGAAAGCAAAATTGGAGGAGCCTGTAAGCCATACTCACTCCAGAGTGTCATTCCTGAAAGGGTAGAGGTATTCTCCATCACCTGTGTCACACAGAGGACCCCCAATCAGCCCCAACAAAGAGATGACCACACAATATGCTCCTCCTGCGAATCCCATCACAGACAGGATCACTGACAGCAGCATCTGAAAGGGAAAAGACCTTCAACATTGCCTGCACAGAGGTTTGAGTAGCATAGAAAACTCACAATGAATGAGAAAGAATTATCTTTCTTGTCTCCTACTTTATGCTGCAACTACTACTGGTGCTAAATTTGTGGGAATAAAAAATAGTTGACTTTTTCTGACTGTTGTAGCTGTCCTAGATATTAAAGAACTTACTGAGTTTTATGCTTAAGCTATCAATTATGAAAAATTTGGTGAGTTTTCTTTCAAAAGTTAGTATGAGGCCAGTCCTGGATTGATCTGTTCTGTATCATGTACCTTGGCATTTCCAACTCTTCACCTTTCTTGGCACTTGCACCAATAGAAAAAAGCAAACAACTACTGAACCAGGTAGGAAAGCAACAAAAGATACATTAATTGTTTTTGCTAATTGATGGAATGCAAAAAAGCCTTTCTTTTTGCTGCTTTCCTTCATTTTGCAACACCCTGACATGTGATTACCACTTCTCATGTTGAGAAATCTAATTGTGCTGGATGTGGCAACAAACCAGCAGTAACTTCAAATTGTATGCAATGCACTCAGGATTTGCATCAGCCACTCCCACAGAAATGCTACCTTTACTCCATTCTGGGGTAGTTTTCTAGTAATGAATGGGATGTATCCAGTTGCTGTTTGTATATAGAAACAAAAATCCCCGGAGGGTGCTACTGGTGGTGCATCTAGGACAGGCTTCTCAATAGTCTTGTTAAGAATCCCTGTTTGTGGTTGGTCACAACTCTGCCATAGAGCCAGGGGAAGACCTGGAGCAGGGAGAAGGCAGCAGGCCTGCCTTAAAGTCAGGGCAATGGCATGACCAAGGAAGCACATACAAAATACTCTCATCCATGACTCAGGTTTGAAGCCAAATATCTCGAGTCTCATAATTCACCATTGCCAGCAAATACCAGGTGAAATCCACCACCCCACAAGGTAGGTAGAAACCTTTTCCTAGTCCCAGTTGTTCCACAGACCACTGCACTACAGAGTCAAATGGAAATATCCACCATCCATGTTGGAGTTTTTTGACAAAGCCTTGAAAAGCCTTCACTGTCTGAACACATTCAAGCTGGTGAATGCAGTTTCCAGCTTGCCAGCTAACTGCTTTCTGTACAACCCTGCACGATGCTGGTGTGTGAATTGGTTAATTTTGTGCATTGCTTTGCCTCTGAAGCAATCCTTGAGCTAAAAGTTGCTGGGATTTCTCATGGGATTTATTTAATCATAACTGATTAACAACTCGGTCTTTCCTTGCAAAGGTGGAATACTCTTAGTCTTTATCTGCATGTTGGCTGAATTGCCTCTTAGCAGAGCTCCACTGTCAGCAAAATATAGTTAATTTAGTCTATTGTCCTGGACCAAAACAGTGTCTGGGTTGTAGCTGATGCACTGTCTCTCACAATAAGATCACCAACCATGCTTTGTGGTGAAGGTAAGTGACTGATACTCTCTTTGAAACTCCTGCCTATTCTGAATCACTTTCCCCCACTTGTTTACTTCAACTCTACATTCTGCTTCTTGGTTGAAGGATCTTAATCATGTTTGAAATTTGTTTTAGTAGAGGAAAGCAGTACAGGGCATCCCAAAGATAATTATGAAGAAAAAGTCAAATGGTCTTTTGGTATTACTGTGTCTATGATAGCAGTTACTACTAGTAGTACTTGTCAGTGCTATCTGTGATGACTGTGCTCTGTCACATGATTGTCTCATTTGGAATCTGTTGACTGTATGACTAACCTCATCCCAACTATTTCCATTACAGTCTACAAGACCATCCAGAGAGAGGCTTTACTTGTCACCGAAAGAGGAGTCTGAAGTTGCTGCTGCTGTTAGATTGGCTCTCCTCAGCATTTTCTAGACATGCAGGGGCATTTCCCCATTTTATCTACTGATCTGGAGACTTCTGGAGGCTTGCCTCATAAGCTGTGAAAATCCAAGAATTTTATTAACCATTTCATCATCTCAAACTTTCAGCATTTTCCTTAGTTGTACTTCTCATTGAAATATTTCATTTCCTCATTTGTGTCCTTAATTGCAACGGGAGGCCTAAGCTGGGATGCTTAAGTGTGTTGAAATTTGTTTCTCATGATGTTAACCTGTTGTGTACTCCTAAAAGGTTTTGCTGACCATTTTTGCTGATTTTCCCTGCTTTATCCTTTAATTGAATTGTCCCTGGTGAGCTGATGAAGACTCTTAGAATTCATTCTTTTTTTTGAATGTCTGCACCAGCTATTTTGGTGAAGTTACCACGCACCTCCTGTCCCAGCTTGTGCTGCTCTTTATTACCCTGGTTCTTGTTCCATACACATTTCTTTCTTCTCTGTTTCTTTGTCTGGAAGTGTTGCTTTGTATGGGGTGTTTTTTTGTTTTGTTTTGTTTTGTTTTGATTTGATTTTTTTTGTTGGTTTTTTTGTTTTGGTCTTTTTTTTTTTTTAATGGAATTATTATTCTGTCTGGTTATCTGGATATCTTTGCTCAAGTTTGTCTGGAAAGCTGCTTCTTGTTCTATGAGTAACTCTTAAGGAAGACTTAGAAATACTGGAGTATATGTTTGCTGATGCAATGAGAGAAGCTGTATTTTGGGTGGGTCTTTTTCCTCATCACGTCAGTGCAGTGGATGATTTCAGATGTGTACGTGCTAAGCTGCAAGATGCTGAAGCTTTCTAAATCTATTACTTTCCAAATTCATTACTCCATAGTGCAAGGACAAGAAGCCATTGATGTATGTTTGTAAGTAATAATTTAAAGTTGATTAATGAAAAAACTTAACGTAGCATGTAATCACTGTGAGCTGGAAAACTCACTAAAGTGAATAAAAATTATGAGAAACATAGTAATTTTTATTACTGTTGAAGATACTTTGGCAGTGTGTAAAGGCTTTGATGAAGTCTGAAACTATTAAACCAGGAATTGCGCAAAATAAAATAGAACAGAGTCCCTGCCCTGAGCAAAATGTTATGTTTTGATTGAACAATAATTCTGATCAGTAATAATTACATAACCTTTTTATTATTATTATTATTATTACTATGACAAGCAATTCTGCAATTTGGAGTATTCAGTGTAAGTTATCATTTTATACCTAAGATCTCCAAAGCAGAAAGGTGCCCAAACTTGCCTTTGGATTACAGAGGCTCCTGAGTAGTTCCATGAGGACTGTTTCTCTGCCAGTAGGTGGGGACCCCTTTAGCATGTCCATCCAGACCTATCTCCCAAGGAGCTCTGGCACTTTGGGAGGTTGCTGATATTGTGGATATTTGAACCAATCCCAGGTTCTCTGCTCTCCAGGGCCTCACACCACACCTACCCTGCCTTGCATATACAGCCCTTATAGTCAGGACATCTGAGCACCCCTGCTGTGGATGTCTGTGCATTTTCTTCTACTCTCCACAAAGCACATTTTGCCTGAAGTTTCCTCCCTTGAAGAAGCAGACCATCAGCCTTCAGATCTCCCTGCAACACTGACCTCTTTTTGAATGTTTGGAAATCACTCTTCCCTAGGAGCTGTGCAGGGTAAACTTGTTTTTGGTGTTGTTCACAGCCATTCACTCTTTGCTCATGTCCCCATCTCATCCCTACTTTGAGCCACAGTCTGCTCAAAACATAGGGGGTAGAGCTTCACCCTTTCCACCTCACAGAGGTATGTGACTCCAGAGGGGTGTGTGTTCAAAAAGACAGCATTTTCATAGATAGACAGATAGGCTGTCCTCACTGAGCCTAACTTCCAGTTTGGTTTGGGTAGCTTCAGCGCTTGGCCATCAGCTACTTTGTGATATGGTTTAGTGGGCATGGTGGTATTCATTTGAAGGTTGGACTTGATGAACTTGGAGTTTTTTCCAACCTTAATGACTCTGATTTTTCTGATTCTACAAAATATCACAGTGCATGATCAAGTTACTTTCTTAATATATATTTTATTCCTCCATAACAGCAAATAAAGAAGAGGAGGAACAGCTTGTAGGTAACCAGTGATGGGAAGGTGCAGACAGGGTGTCTGGCATTGATGTACTGCTGCTAGGAATGGCTCAGATAGTGAAAGAGGAGGGGGAGAATGGAGGATTGTGGTGGGTCTGTGGATGTAGGCTGCTGGATGACATGTGTTGTTGGGCTGGGGAGTGAACCCAGCCAGCCTGGGGAAGTTTGACTCTTGGCTCTGTAATATATAGGGCTGGGATGAAGGATGGAGAAGAGACACCTGAGATGTTGTGTGAACTCAGCCCAGTTCAGCTGGATTTCCCCTTGTGACTTAACAGATTGAGGGAGCATAGGAACCACTACAGTGGCTGGTTTTCATCACTGCTTTCTACATCACTCAAAATCAAGCAAAGCAGCTGGCTCAGGCACTGTTTGCAGGGTGCCTAGGATCTCACCCCAGCTCTGCAACTGGCCTGCTTGGCCATTGTTAGCATCCTGTCTGTGCATGTGACATTTGGTAAAATCAATGTAATGGCATGTCCCTGGGGATGTGCTTGCTAATGTGTGACATCCTACTAAAGAGTGCTATTTTGGTATTATGAATCATGAATTAATTTAAGTAAAATGTTTTAAAGAGGCAAAGGTTTTCTCATGGATCAGACTAAATATTAATTGAAGAGTATAGAAGAGACATGCTTTATTGCATGGAATCTCTCATTCCTCTTCCCACTTCTGGGAAGGATGCAGACTCAAAAAAATTTCTAAGTCATATTATTCTTGCCAATAATGATAGCCACACAGAAGTCTGTGCCCAGGGCTTGAGGATGCATGAAGATGCCTTTATAACATGTTGCTTTATAATATTCTTAATTATCAAATAAAACATCTCTCTGGCCTTTCTTTAGATGTCAGAGAGGATAAATTGCATTTTCACATTTCACATGCATAATATTTGGGCACATGTGAGCTACTGGTCAGAACTACAGGAAGCAGTGCTGCCTCCTCAGTGCCAGATGCAGCATCTCACGCTTTTGGCATGGACCTGCAAATAGGGGATGTGTGTATCCCTACAGAGAAAAGCAGGGATGAACCTGTGAAAAAGCAGATTGCCATGGAAGGGTATAGAGGAAACAGGACTCTGTGGAAGCAGGAGGAACAGGCAACTGTCTCAGTCTTTATGATTGCCTTGAGCAGGGGAAGCTGGAGCCACGTTTTACTTTATGGGATGCAGTCCCTTTGCCCTCAGCATTGTGCCTAAGGGCTCCAGCACCGTCCCTGGCTGATTTCCCTCGTATCAGCAGCTGCAACACCATAACATTCTTGTTGGCTAGCTGAGCTCCAGCCCCGGCCCAGGGACGCTGCAGATCAAGCTCCTCTTCTCCGTTTCCCTGACATGGCTGCTGACAGTGGTGTGGTGGTTTGTCACTGCACATTTCCACCTGCTGAGCAGCCATTTAAAGAGCTATTGCATAAACCCTGTAGTGCCATTTCAACACATAAATATCCACTTACCCCACATCTGTTAGCGCAACATCCTGCTCCACCTGCTCCCAGCATCATGAATGCCGGCAAAATGACCTGTAAGAAAAGCACAGGCTGAACTGGTGTGCAGCACTTCTGCTGGGGTGGTTTTTAAATTCTAAGAGCTTGGGCATCTTGTTCCTCAAATGTAAGTCACCTTCTGACTCTTCTCTGGGAGTTACACCTGCTTGGATGTTGGTGCTTTTGAAGAGCTACTCAGAAATAAGTGTGGGATTACAGCTAGAGCTGTCTGGCAAATTGCAGGTACATCAATTCTGATTGCTGAAGCTATACTGCTTTTTTTTCAGGGTCTAAAAAGGTTCAGCACAGTACTGTTGGAGTTTTTTGTTTGGAAAAAAATGTGTCAGTTTTGAGAAAACTGAATATCTGAAAAGATACATAGCTGGACTAAGAATTATGGTCAGTGTAAACCTGCTGAGCATTCTTCTCTGGATTATAATTAGGAAATCAGCCTTGAGCTTCCTGAAACAGATTTGACTTTGGATTGGGTTGGTTTTTTTTGTGCTAAACTTCTGTAAAACCTACAAGATGGACTTCAGTTAATGGGGAACTTCCAGTTCACGTCAGATTTCTCCATGGTAATTATCAGGTGGAGCTGGACCAATACAATGCAGTCAGTAACCATCTATGACTCGAGATATAATGCTGCCTTACAGACACACTGGAGTTAGGAAAAGTTGCCTTTAGTTTGGTAGCCAGAGGGCAAGAAAGATTCTGTGGGTCTGGCTGTGCAGCCAGCGCACTCCCACTGCCTTGTCTCTACACACCGGTGCTGGTTAAAGCATCTCAAAGAGCAGCACAAGTAAAGGAGTATTTAAAAAAGTAGGAAATGGTTACCATAAAGTTAATGAAAGCAGGAGAACACAAATCAATCAGTCAGTCAATCAATCAAACAAACAAACAAACATAAAAGGTAAAAACTGTAAAAATGGCCTGACTAGATGCTGGCAAGATTTTTTTCTCATGTAGAGCAGGAAGAGCAGAATGTCCATGATGAACAAAGTCCACGGAATTTATGTGTGTAGTGTGAATATCTCCATTGCACAGTGTGGGACATTGTTACAAAAGTTGCTTAGATTTGTAGGCTCCTAAATATTTTTCAAAGGATTTATTCTCTGTTGCCTTTTATGCACACCCTAGAGGCAACCTACAGCACCTACAGTGGTGGCTGGACCACATCTGGAAGCCTGCAGAAGTAGAGCATTGAGGTTAAAAAGGTGCTCCTCTTCCTGCAAAGAAGTCCGCTCTTAAATAATCACAAATGGTCCCCAGGGCAGCCTCAGCCCCAGTGTTCTACTGTCTGGCACTCAGAAGAAGAGTTAATACCTCTGCCCATCAAACCAACACTCCTTTTCCTCCAGGGCTGTCATTTTTCTTTCGAGGTTTCCCATCTAAGTGGCAAACACTTCTGTGTCATCTATTAGCCTGCTCAGGATGAAGGGTTTGCTTGGCAGCTTTCTTTGTATGCAGTGCCTGATTATAAACACCTGCCTTTTGACATGGGCATGAGAATTTGCTGGGTTTGGCTGTTGTGAGTAAAACAAGAGCTGTGTGTGAGCCATGGCTCAGTCAGGCATTTCCTTCTGTTGCACACAGGCTTTCTATGAGGGAAGGCGTTACTGTGACACATAGAGACAGTCTTACTCTCTTTACATCCTAAATATTTGAAATAAGGAAATTGAGAGGTTTTCATGTCATATAATTTCCATTAGAAATTTAGCAGAGGAGGAAAGGGTGGAGCTGGCTACTCAGCCAAAAGATGTGCTGACAATCTATGTATCAGTCTAGGGATGAAGTTCCCCGGTGGAGAGAGGTTTACTGGCTCACAGAGCTAAGCCAGGCTGTTCTGAAGTTTCTCCCACAGTCTTGAGTCTGGAGACTGTGTCCTAGTTGTGGAGAGACTCTCCAAGATTGGGCAACCTGTTGGCATGACTTGCCTCAGTTTCCTTTGGGAGGAATCCAGGTGCATGGGTGAACATATTGCAGCTTCATCTTTCCCCACCGTAGTGTCAGGATATGGACCAAGCTCCAATCATGGAACATCCTGTCCCTTGTTTTAACTCCTTAGGACACTGAAAAGCCAATCTTCATTTTCCCATGCTTCCAGCACCTGGAAGATGGAGCTGATGATAATGCTTTCTTTCCCCTTACCTGTGGGCATTTCTCATGCTGTTTTCTGGAAAACGTGTACACTCAACAGCATTGTTTGTGGATCAATAATTACTCCTAATGCTTTGTTTTGAAGGTCAATGCAAATTTTTCCTCTCCTCTGACTAGCTGTTCTCATTTTTGATGTATGTGGTGCTGGCCACAGGCAAGTCTGTGTGGAAGCCTTAAAAGAAGGCACGTTCTCAATGAGCTGATGACGCTCCCATGTCTAACATCTTTCCTTTCCTTTCATTGAACGCCAATGACCCCTGGGCTTGCAGTGATATGAATTTTCCACAAGGTCTCTCATGTAGTTGCACTTCTTCCTTCTACAAACTCATGCTTATGTTCGAGCTCAACATGAGTAATAGGCCTGAGTGGCAGCCACAAGAAGACAAGCTGCTGGTGGAGAGCAGTTTATTGAATGACCTTATACCATGTTTCTGCTTTGGGAAATATGAGTATGAACCAGGTCCACTGCAGGCTTTCCATAGACTTAAGCAGCAGCTGCATCATAGGCTGACTGTGAATGAGATTTACTTTTTTCTAAGTTAATTATTCTTAAAGATTCTTTTATTTTTTGGCCAACTCTGTGCCAGTTTGCCATCTGCCCAGTACTGGTCACATGCATGTTACTTGCTCAGCTTTTTAACTGCACTTGGGTAGATAACTGAAAGAGCACAAAGGGAGCAGGCTTTCTGATGAACTGGAAAGATAAGTATTCCCCAATATGTTCCCTTCTAGCCATGGATATCACTAGCAAAAGTGATCTTTCCTGAGGCCTGGAATGGAGAACTAGTTGTAGAAGAGCACATTCAAACCAGATCCAGCCCAAAAGAAGGTGGTGGGAGTGTGGGAACAGGAGGCATTCAGTTTATAAAGGCATTTGCAACTCCACAATTGTGAAGTGTTAGCTGGGTCTTGAACTAACACCTGCTGAAACACATTTCTGATTTTCCCTTAATGTTTTTGTGGCTTGGAGGTGCAGACAATAGTGAAAACTCACCACCTCTAGCTGACCTCAGCTTTGCTTTCACTCTTGGAGGATGAACACTTGTGTAACTCTTCTTCACAGTGAGCAGTCAGGCCTAGTGCTTCTTCCTAACTTGGAGTCCGGATAATTATTTCAGGAATGTTTTGTATTTCTTTGACTAGGCACTTTTTTTTGCCTTAAATGCATTTTCTCAGTTACATACCCAACTTCTCATTTAAGCTGTTCACATGTTTATGCAAAACACATTTTTACAACTGTTTTTTTTTTTTATGAAGATTTTCTTTGCCCCAAATTTAAAACAAACTTGTACAAAACTCACAAGAAATATTCATCTCTTACCAGTATCCCAGCTCCCAGAATGCCGTGGAAAAACCAGACCAAATCAGTAATCTCGCTGAGCTGCAGTACTTGTCCATTGGGGAAGTACAGGAGAATGTTGGAGACAATGGCACATACTGCCAGTGGGAAGAGGCTGATCCCAATACACTTTGAACACTTCCCTGTGCACATGGCAGCTCTCTGCTCAGGAAAGATACAGGGAGGTTTGGGTTACTGCAGTGTGGGGAGCACCAGATTTCATCAGTTTTATACCTTAATGGAAAAAGAATCAATTTTGTAGAAAGAAATGTTTCAGGTAAGACTTACACAGATAATCCTGTTCTACAGACCATGTTCTCTTGAGAGAATTTATTTAAAATTGAATTATTCACAGCTGGGATGTTTAATTGAATTTATTTAAAATTGCAGGACTAAACCTATGTTGGTAGGAAATTACCAGAGAGTTTCATTTTAGTTGTTAATGTACAATTGTCCATTGGGAATATCAGTAACAAAACCATGACTCCACAAACCGATACCCTGGCTAGCAGTCAGGGCGAAGGCCTGGAGTGGAAGGGGAGGCGGATGCTGTCCTGGTTAAACAAGCCAATCAACTGGCTAGTTTGGAAGATTGACAGGCCCTTAACCAATCAGTGAGCTAGTTTTGAATATGGACACCCAGTTAAACCACTTAGCAGCGCTCGATGCGCCTCTGTGAGAACGCTTTAAAGGATGGGCTAGGCGGGGAAGCGGCCTTGGCTTCTGGCCTCGGGAGAGGCAACTAGCCAGGCCTGGGCTGGCCCCCTGCGGCCAAGCCGGGCCTGGCCAGGCCAGGCTTACACGGCCCACACGGCTGGGTCAGCGTGCTGCTTGGTTCAGATTTCTGCTGCCCTGTCTTTCGGTCTCCCTGCGAGCCTCTCAGGGACCCCGGCCAGCCCCGGCTCAGCAGACACCGGGGGGCTCCCCCGGTGCGTCCGACAGCGGGGGGACACTCTGAGGACACTCAGAGGGGGGACACTCTGAGGACACTCAGAGGGGGGACACTCTCTGTGCCCCCAGGGCACTGATGGCAGCTGGGCCAGGGCCTTTGCAGCAGGAGAGACACTGGAGACAGTGGCAGAGGAAAAGGCCGACTCTCAGCAGGGGCTATTCCAAGGTTTATTCAGAGCTCCGGAGGGACTCCTGCAACCTCAGGGGGCCTCCTGCTCAGAGCAACGGGAGGGATGCCAAGGTCACATTTAAAGGGAGGTGGAAACAAAAGGCAGATAACATTTGTTNAGGAGAATGATAACACAGGTATAGGGAAGGGGTACAGTTTGGGGTAAACTACTTAGCAAAACTAAAGGAATACAAAAAACTATTACAAAGTATTACAAAATATAAAAACACACTACAACACTGCCGCCAGGCCGTGCCGTGCCATGCCATGCCATTGAGACTGTCCCAGTGCCACGAGCGACCGTGCGGCCAGGACTGCTTGGCCGGAGTCACCATGGCCAAGACAGCACTGTGCAGCCTGAGCTATCTCAGCATGGCTCACACATAAACCTTGCTTTACTCCAAGACCAGCGCCAGGAGTGGCCCCACGGCTGGTGCTGGAGACGGTCCCAAGGCCAGAAGTGGCCAGGGCCAAAAATAGCCGCTGCCAGCCTAATCCAGGAGCAGCCACGGGGCCGAGACTGCGTGCCTGCAGCTATCTCGGCATGACTTGCTATAGACTTGATTTGCTTTTAGCCAGCCATGCTGCAAGCAGAAGGACAAAAGCAGCAGCAGCAGTTTTGTTTCTTTGTCCTGGTGCCTCACATGAAGAAAAGTGCAGGGGTGGTGCGGGCAGCCAGCGTGACTCGCATGGTGCCGGCGGGGACCACATAATCAGCAGCAAAAGACACAAACATTCCTCAATTGCAGAGCCTAGATGAGATCAATCTTTCACTGCTGCAAGACTGTAAAAACGGTTTCAATTTAAAAAGCTTAAGAATAAACGAACCTACAAGCACTAATTCTCTCCCAAATCAGGGAAAAGAAAGAGTGAAGACATGTAGAGAAAACAACATAGAACACTGAAGTCAGTAAAGAAGTCAAATTCTAGATGGGAGAGGATTAAGGAGATGCCTTAGTCTTAGGCTGAAATTCTTTTGTGAGGCTGTAGTGGAGATATATTTTTTGATATATCAAACTTCATTTTTTTCCCTAGAATTCATAAAGTGCATAAAGAAATGCAGCATTCGCCTGCAGCCCATGAAAAAAACCCACTCATGCTAAAGCATATATATGCTAAAAAGCTATAATCCAATAAAAAGCTTAAACAGAAAAAGAGAAGAGAGATGAGAAACTTTGCCCCAGGGGCAGAAGAAGAAAAACCTCTGTTCCCAGAGATAAAAAAAAAAAGAACTTTTGTTTTTATGCTGAAACAGCTCATCCTTGAAATAGTACCCCATAAGTAGACATAGCCCATAAAAGCAGCTTTGAGAAAGCTGCAGAGCATAAGAAAGACCTTCACACTGCAAACAAATTTTCCTTTCCCAGGCGGCTGATTCGCTATGACATTAAAGTCATGAGAAAACTGTGTCTTGTAAAAAAGTCTGCATAGTATGGCAAGAGAGACTCCTCCCCCAAAGTAAACTAAAGAAAGATTATTTTAGAAGTGGTAAACTGACTAAAAGTTCCAAGTTTTGTCTCTTCATGTTGTCAGGGGGAAAGAAAAGAGGGTGTGGGGGGAAGAGAAGTATTCTGAAGATTTATTCTGATTTTCTTATAATTTTTCTTTTAATTCTGTTAATAAAGTTTTCTTTATACCCTTTAAAGTTTTCAGCCTGTTTTTCCCTCCTTCTTCTAGTCCGTATCTCACAGCAAGAAATAAATAAATAATTTCTAGTGGGTGCACTAACATTTAGCCAGTACTAAACCCACTACAGATGCCCTGGATTTTCTGGGACCACTGTCTTTGGAAGCTGATTTGAAATCTCTTGCATTCCAGGTCTAGAAGAGCAGGAAATGGCTACCAAGGATACCATGTGAATGTTTAACCCTGCCTTGGCACTGGGACAAGCAGGGAAGCCTCCCCAGGGTGCCTAGCAGCTGCATTTCCTCTATTTCAGTCAAAAATACACCCTCAGCTAGAACTGGAGAAATATATTTATTACTGTTTACTGTGATGTGCTTATTCTGCACGTAAGGGTTGATAAGACTGTGGATTATAGGCCTGTTTGGCACCCACCCTAAAATATCTGAAAAGCTGCAATCTTGTCTAATTCTGTGTCTGTTTGCTAAGGGCAGGTCAAGAAACCATCCCATCTCATTTTTAGAGCTCTGTCATAACATACAGTAGCTTAGTATTTCATAGCATTCAGGTTATTTTTTTTTAAATCAAAGAATGAACATAAATGAAGCACTAGTTGAGAGAGATCTCTGCAGGTGTCCAGTCCGACCTCCTGCTGAAAGCAGGACAAGCACCAACAGTAGGTCACTGTGTCAGCCACAGCTTTGTGTAGCTGAGCTTTAAAAACCCCCAAGGATGGAGCCACCACTGCCTCTCTGGGTGACCTGTTGCAGGGCTGACCCAATCTCTTGATGAAAAAGTATTTTCTCATGTCCAATCTGAATCTCCAAAGCTGTAAACAGGGCTGTTGCTCCTCATTATATCCTCTCACACCACTCCATCACCTCTGTCACCTCCCAGTTTTTCATAGGCTGTAATTAGAGCCCTCTTCACCAAAGTCTACAGCCTCAGCTCACACTGCACCCATGCTGTGATCTACAGCCAGAGAGAAAAGCCTGATCAGTACAAAGGTGGATCCACTAATATATCTTCATGTCATTTTGGAAATTTCAGACTACTAGGTCAGAGGTTATTGAACTTACATACTAGCTCCAACTTTATGGCACAAACTGATCTCAACTTCTTCATGAAGTTTTATCATAGCTTCATTCCAGCTCAAGGTTTTCAAATACATAAAAATATAAAATGTGCATGAAAATACAAAATATCAAGCTGTGGATTTCTGTCCTCAGAGAGAACTGTCAGTTTATAACAAAAAGGGCTTTGCTCTCCTGTGAGTCAGTTACCAAATGCAAGAGAAGGAAAAGGACGTGGGCACACACTTAATAAAGTTTTTGCTTCTTCTATGCAAATAGTTTTTGTAATAACTGGGGCAGTCAGCAGTGAAATGTCCCTCAATTTTTATTCATGTGCATTGGCTAATCTGGAAAGTTTTATGACAAAGATTGGTATGGAGAAGGCATTAAGCAGGCTAGGAACACAGAAATCAATCAAGGTTGGGTTCCCAAGCAAGAAAAAGGCCCAGGTGAAAGGTAGCTTGAAGCCATTTGAGAAAGAGACAGGCTAAAACAGACTTTGGTGACAGAATGAAGGCAGTAGGGATAAGGTAAGATATCAGTTGAGATGTCCTCTGACCTATTCAAATGAGAGGGAAAACAGAAAGACTTTATGGGCTGCCATATATTTCTGTGAAGCAGCTGTGGCTGCCAGACTTCTTCTGAGTTTGCATTTCTACAGCAAAAAATTTGCATTGTTCTATGCTGCTATGAGTTCAATAAGAGCACTGTGCTTATGTGCATTTTCTTCTGAGCACTTTGCAGTCATGTTGAGCTTTATGATCCCTCTTTAAAATAAGCTAACTGGCATTAAACTATTCCAGATGGGATCATTTTTAACAGAGATACTTCTGTGTTTATGGTCATTACCTGTTGTTTACACAGTGCTCAAAATTTGGCAGAGCATTTTGCGAGCCTCTGGAGAAAGCCCTAGCTCAAAGAGATAAAAATCTAAACAGACCAACAATGTGCAAGTGAAAGATTAAGTGGGGAATGGGAATGGAGGAAAATGGAAAGTATAGTGGACATTTCACCTGTCTTTCAAATAACCAGCATCTAGGTTATTTTTTTGCACTCTTGCCTGCCTGCTTTCTCGTCTCATTCCAGCTTTAGCTTTTCCATTTGTTTGCCCAACCTCACCTACCTCTGCTCCCCAGAGAGAAGCAAACAAGCACAGGCACAGCCTAGCCTCCTTCTACAAAAGCTAAGCCGTGTAGTTGAGTTATAAATTCTCTTCTGCATCTTTCGTACATCGCTGGAGGGCCCAGTTCTTGTACAGCACAAAACAACATGACGCTGCTTTGGCTGGAAGAGCTGGGGGTGCCAGCCCTTTCCCTCTGACCTATCTCAATACCACTTCAAACTGCAGGGAGAACTTAACCTCAACAACAATCACCAGACCTAGTGAGAGCCTCTACCACCAAAATCAATGCCGCTTTGCCACCTGTGCACGTCAGAGGATCTGCATGCGTTATTACAGCTTAGGTTATTACAAACCCCAGTTTGCCAGAAGCACTTAAAACACTTTATTAATTCACCAAACAAAAGCACACTCTACAGCTTCGTTAAGCAAGGTGGCTAGAGCAAGCTTCTAAATTTTAGTGATGTTTTTAGAAAGTTCTGCTTTTTAATGCTACAGTAAGCATGTACATACTGTTGCTTACCTTCTAAGCAGGGCTAAGATGGCCTCCAGAGTTCTCCACAGCCAGCTTCAGGCTTTCCAGCTCTTCTCTCTGGGAGTGTGGCTGTCTGAGCGAGGCACAGCAATGTTTTTGGGTGACAGCCTCTATTAAACCAATAGCTGTTTCTCTCTGAGAATGAGGAAATACCCCAAGTTATCCCTGGTTGGCCAGTGAGAGGTTGGCGTGTCACCCGCGGTTATTGATTATTTTAAGGCAGTGTTCCAATGGTCAATGCCTCAGCCCCCAGGACATATGGATTGAAGCAGTGGGGACCTTTTTACAGCTGTAACCATTTCAACTGTGTGGAGTTTGTCAGAAGAGGAAAGGCAGGAGATGGCAGAGGAACAATGAGTACCTGGCAGAAAATGTGGCTGGAGCACGAGGTGGTGGGACAGCAAAGTCTGGGCATTGGTGTGGCATCATCTTCTGCCCACCAGGCTGTGGCTGTTACATTCACTACTGGCTGAGCTCCAAAGCATGCTCTTGGGAGAGTTAGCTGAGGAGAAGGGTGATGGGAAGGAAAGAAGGCTTACAGTAAGACAGGAGAAAGAAGAGAAAGAAGGACAGACAGGCTGGGGAGAAAAGAGAGATGTGACCAAGGGAGGGAGCAAGGAAACAAAAAACTACACTATTGCAAGGAGGAGAGAGTGGGAATATGAAAGGGAAACTGAAAATTTGCTTTGGCAGTGGAGAAAATAAAGGTAGAAGAGACACTATGGGCCAAGAAATGTAAAACACAGTGAAGAGTACTAAGACATTAAAATTGACCTGGGAGAAAACTCATACTGAGGAGAAAGGGAGTTTCTTTTGTAGAAAATGTGATGATAATAATAACTGTTAAAATATGTCCAAACTTTCAAACATAGAAATATATGTGTTACTTGGTAGGTCAGATTTGGCCCCAGTTGTGCTGGGAATGTACCCAGATCCCTCCCTTCAACTGAAAATATCCCCTCTCTGACAAACACCTGCTATCCTCACCTCTCACCTTCGTCCTCTAAACTTGCTGGGAAAGATTGGTTGTGAAGGGTGGAATTCATCTCATGTGACTTTGGGCATAGATGTCAACCTAGGCTGTGCTTGTTTCTCGTGAGAGAAACAGACACTTCTAAGGAAAATAATCACAAGATCCATTTTAGGAATTACTGTAGGGTTACAGCAAATCATTAATGGTAAAAGAATCTCACCACTTGCTCGGATCTAGATGTCAGAATCTGTTGTCAGATGAATCGCATCCATGAAGACTACCAGCATTCATGACTGCAAAAGCACCAGGAATTCAGTCCCTGGTTGTATATTTAATATAAATAATAATATCAAATAATTGCTGCCTCACAGCCAGTGAAAATCTTTAGTGATCTCAGAGGGATCTCAGGCAAAGAACCTTCATTAAAGTGCAAATGGTAACAAGGAGGAAAACTGAACTACCTCACTGAATCCAATACCCCAAACTTCAACTGACATCAGTAGCAAGAGCCTTTAACCAAGTCTTTTGGGGCAGTGCTTCAACTCCAAGGGAAAGGAACAAAGTGTCATACAATCTTCAGACAGGACAAAGGCACAAGGTCTAGTGACATTTAAAGCAGTTAAAGAATTAACCTTACAACAACTTGAAGACCATCAGCAGTTTGCACTGACAGCTGGAATAACTGGAGGGACCTGCCAGCTTATGTAGAGAGTTAAGAAGCAAATGAGGGAACTTCATAATGATACTTAAGATGAACCCTGCCCTTAAATCTCATATCCTGGTTGCTTGGAGTTTTTATAAACTTTAACTCCATAATATTTCTCAGGCACCACCCCACCTTTCCCATCTTCCCATACCCAACTCCCTAAGCTGGGCTCAGCATCCTTCATTTTGATTCTGCTTTTCTCTGATTTTGCCCGGCTTATATTCCTTCAGGATGTATTCCCAGCATTATACATTCTTTTACTGACCTTTTTCATTTTCTTCTCTGCACTTTCCAAAGTTTGTCTATCGACAATGTAGATTTTAAACTGTTTGGGGCAAGTTCAGTGTTTTCATCTACTTTTATATAACATTTAGGTGCTCAGGAGCTTGACAAAAGACTAGTGCTTCTAGTCACTACAGAAAAAAAAATACTATATATAGTAAGATATATTGAACTCTATTCTCTTACTGGTTCAAGAATATGTTTAGATTTGCTCATTATTAAGTAGGATCTACATTCAGTCCTTGATGAGTTCTGTGCTAAGTACTGCTCATTGTGAGGCACAGGAAGAATGCCAAAAATAAGAACATAATAAAAATCGGTATTAACACCAGGCATCCTGACTCCTACCTGTTTTTCTAAAGCAACAGACTCACCCAAAAGAAATGAAAGCAAGCAAGCTCCAAAACACTTAGAAACACTGAGCTTTCTCTGTGAAGTGTTTAGTGGCTAAGCTGAGTGTGTACAATTGTGTACATCTATTTTTCCCCCTGCAATATTGACTTTTAAGGCAATGAAAACATTTTGTGTTCCACTGATCAATGCCTCCTGATGATATTGACTTACTGTGTAGCAGCTCTGATCCTCCTTTTATTTCTACCCTTTTAGCCATAAATTCTCTATTAATTTTCCAGTTACATGTAGTAGCATGGGAACTGAGAGAGGAACTGTAAATATGTGAAAAATCTTGTTCATCACGATAGGAATGAAAACAGTTCCAGCCCCACAGTTTCCCTGAGAGGTGCAATGTGAGAAACTGAAGAATTACAGCCATGTGCAGGTTTTTGAAGGGCATATCTGACTGCCCACTTACTCTGTTAATTGATCTGCCCCATTTGGAGCGTGGCTGCTGCGCACTAAGGAAAAATGGCCTATATGCTGTTGATATGATGTGGAAAAAGGAGCAAGGAACTCTGTTCCCATCTATTCTTGTACAAAACTTAAGTGATTGCTCTGAAGTCACAGCTTTTTTCTGAGTACACAGTGGGACTCCATTCAATTTAATTTATTCCATTTTGACACAAATTATTTCTTGCTGCTGTTTCCTGTGACACTTTGCTGTTAATGTTCCCTTCAACTGAGTGAAAGGGAGGTTGATTTTCCTGAGACCAGACTGCTGTTAGGAAATGTAACTGCTGTTAAGAACCTTTTTTCTGAGATGAGCTGGCTCTGAGAAGGTCCATGTGCTTGGGCACTGCAGGTAACCTGGCCTGGAGCACCAGCTGCCCCTGCTTCTCTTGCAGCAGGTGCCCAGCTGAACCTGCCTGCCTTATCCAGGAGCATGCATATGCTCTGTTAAGACAGAAACAGGAAGATGGAAATAGCACTAGCAGCATTATTCAGGTTTTCCTTTATCTGGAGTATCCAAGACCTGCACGACCCAGGCCACAAAGAGCTGATTGCACAGCAAGAGTATTGAGGAAGCTGAGAAACAGCTAGTAAAAAAAGGCTCATGACTTGAATCAGATCAGAGACAGCCAGAAAACAACCACTTTTAATGGCTGAGTGGTGCAAGTTAAGGTTTTTATATTAAGGATACCTACGAGTCTGAGGAGGAGGAATGGAAGTTATTCTGGACAAATTTTGAAATAGGCTCTCTGTACTCTTGGGGAGTGTATTTGCTGCATTGCACCATCATGCACTGGTGGCCCCAACACACAGCATATGCTGGACATGCACTTTACAGCAACAACAGTCACATGGATGCATCTTTCCTTTTCTGTCTTACCTATTTTTCATTTCCCCCCTGCTTGTTTCTTTTCTCTTGTCTCTCCTTTTATGTGTAATCCCCTTTCCTACACACCTAGACTCTCTCTGTTCCCTGGGATGACATCCTCCTAAGCACACTTTTCCCCCTGCAATGGCAGCACTCACATCATTGCCTCTGGGGACACTTGCACCACTACCAAGAGACAGGGCTTTGGGAATAAGCCCAGTCATTATCAGTTACTCTGTGACCCCAGGGTGGCACAGCCAACCCTCTGCAGAAGCACCTGAGGAGAATGGTCCTGAGACAGCACCCAGCGAGCTCTGCCCATCCAACAAAGCATTACCCATTGCTTGCTTGTGTGTACATATGTTCATCTGATATATAACAAAGCTTGTTTTATTTAATTACCTGAGTGGTTTGCCCAGGGACAGCACTGTACCAACCCCAATGTTTTCTAAAATGGCAATGGACTATGACCTGTGGCCAAGGGTTGTTTGTACTCCCAACACAGAACAACACTGTCACTATCCAATATTAAAATAATTAGAGGTTTGTGCTTTCATTTTGCTGGTTTCATGCAACACTTCTTTCTGGTTTTGGCTGAAAGGCATTTCTCATCCATATGTTTTGACACTGGGGTTTGCCCAAGAATGTGCTTAGGGAGAGGGTGAATTAGGAGCTAAAAGTAGTACTGACTGGAAAATTCCCCTATTTACCTGAGCAAACAGGAGAAATCTTACTGGTGATCCTTTTCCTCCATTCCTTTCTTGCCCTGAACTGCTCTAGGTTTCTTAGGAAGTCTTCAGTAATGAAGAACAAATATTGGAAATATGCTGAAGAAATGGTTTATCAAAAAACACTCATTGTATTTTTATAGATGTTTGACAGTGTCAAGAGGGAAAGTTTCTGTAGTCCAGAGTGCTGGCTTTGGTCAGACTGAGAGGTGTAGCTTATCCAGGTAACTTGAAAGAGACTACAAATCTCCATGCAAGGCTGAGGCACCTGGGGAGTGATTCCCAACAGAATGAAAGAGGAGGGCAACACCCAGGAGGTCAGAAGTGACCATTAAGTGCTTTGTTATTGTAAGGGGCACTGTCCACTCGTTCACCATCTCCATCTGGTTTTGTGCCAAAAGGAAAAAAAAGGAAAATCAATTCTAGCTCTGTGTGCGTAGTTGTCATGTTTTGAACTTGCACACGAGGCCAGGTTTGTAGCCAGAATTACTGCTTGCTAGTACAAGTACTTACTACTTACTTTGCCTCTTTCAGAGAAATGAATATATGTGGAAAAATGGATAAGCCTTTGGAAATACAGTTGATTTTCAGATCCTGATGTTTGTTTGTTTCTTTCCAGCTGGTGCTGGCTGGTTGAAGAAGGGACAATCCATCCCTTTGCTGACTCCAAAGATGTTAGTTGTTTGCATCCATTGTGGGACAGGATAGTATTTAAAATTTCCACATACATAGCAGAAGGGCCTGAGGCAAGTAAGTCAATATTTCCCTAAGTGGGAAGTGCTTTCAGGCATTTCTTAGCACTGCATGGGTTTCTGAAAGGGATTCTCTGCTTTTACAGACAAATACATCCCAGGTTTTCCCAGAAATTAAGCAATCTTCATCTTCAAATTATTTATTCTTTACTGTTTCTATGTCCACTGAAAGGCAGATTCAAGGCTTTTTTGAAGGTGAGGGGACATTGAGGAAAGTGGGCTGCAGGCATTTTTTTTTCATGTGGAAAATTAGGCAGATTTAATTAAAGGTTCTTTCTGAAAAGGGGTGAACTGTCTATCTCCGTCCTTGGAGATATATAATCTCCAATCCTAAAAATTCAATATTCAAAATATTGAATATTGAATATTCAAAAATATTCAAAAGCTGTCTGGGCAGGGTAGCTCCAGGTAGCCCTGCCTGAGCCAGCATGAGGAAGAGATCTGAAAACAAGACTTAAAAATGAACAAACCATCTGGGGTATGCTTGTGTCATTCCTTGGTGGTGTAATCCATTTTTTATATTAGGTGTGGGCTTGAGCTGAGCTAAGGGCAGGACCTGCATTTACTCTGTGATGATGGCAGAACTCCAGAGGCTGGGAGAAAGGCAAAAATACCGGAAAGTGATAAGAGGGGAGATACTGGGTGGAGACAGGATCATAAAAGAGCTAGGTGAGAGATGAAGGCCCACACACTGCCAAAATAAAAGCCTGGAGGGCCTCCTCCGGGGGGCACATCTCACCCTCTGCATGCCGGGGCTTCGAGCCCGTGTGGCTCCCCTGCAGTGGCACACAGGGACAATGACCCACGGTGTCGATGGCCATTAGAGGGAGCTTGGAGGAGCCCAAGGATGAAATGGAGCCCTGGAAAGCAGAAGCAGTGCATGGAAGACAGCTGGTTCAGCATTTTAAACCCATTTTTAATATCCTTGAGATGTTTAATGAGATAAGGAGGCATTTCCCTATGATCCTCAAGAAATACAGCTGCTTCTTCCTTGGAAGAATTGCTTTTTTGAAAGAGGCTGGGATTCTTTTAAGAGTAGTTCAATTGTTTAATTAAAGCACATGTCTGGTAGTGTCTTCCATCAGGCATTCTCATCCCATGATAAATTTAAAAAATAAATGCAGCTGATGTTGTCCCAAGCATGTTTACTAGGTGTTGTTAAATGGACCGGATGCTTTTACTTGGCAAAAAGCCAACAAGAGTGCCATTTGGATTCATACAGCAGTCAGAGGAAGGTTCAGCAATTGCTGGATTCACCCAGGACATTGCAGGTCCAGCTACAAGCTCATTCCACTGACAGGCTGAAACACCCTGAAGGAGGTGAGGGATGCAAATGCCTGACCCCTGGTACTCCCTGACCCAGGATCTGCCTCTGCAACCCTTCACATTCTGAAGGAAAGGTGTGATGGCTCAGACTGGCACATCTCATCCCAGAGCATCCCACTCCAGCTATGCTACTGGCCTTGGTCATGTTCCCCCCTCCCTCCACTGAGCCAGCACCAGCCCTGTCACAGTCGTGTGAGAGTTTTCACCATAAGTCTGGGACCCACTTGGGTTTTTTACTTCTGTATCTGGCTGCCTGTCTAGTCAGGCACTAGATAAAGGGACAAATTACTGTGGAGCATCTCACCACTGCATGTCAGCTCCTGCTAACACCCAGCCCCCTGGCACTTTGGGGAGAATGAAAACTAATTGTTAGAGACTCACTGGGTACATGGGAGGGAAGAGGGATGAGCTGTCACCAAGCCCATGCTCACTTCCTTCCTGCTGAGCAGTTGATTGGCAGCAACCTGTTACCACCAGGAATTTGTTCTACCTATCCAAATATTTCAAATTGTTCGTGGATAGTCTTGACTTCTTCTTTATTAATGAAATCTTTTCAGTGCTCATGGCTGCAAAGAAAAACTTCAAAGCTTGACTTGCTCAAAAATTAGGGGGCAAACAAGGAAAGTTTGCATTTACTACCTTTTGTAAAAGACTTTTCCTTTTTTGAGATGCTGACTTGAGATTTTTAAATACCTCAGAACAGTAATATTTTGCTTTCTTTGGCTAACAGGACACTTGTAAAAAGCAGCTGTTGCAAAACCCAACCCGTGTGCGGTAAGTCACTACATGCATTGCCCTTGTCTGGCTTTGGGCTCCCTTCCCCGCTCTTCGTCTGGTTGATCTGGCTGGTGAGATTAGGAGCACTGCAGGGCAGGGAGGATCCCCGTCTGTGTATTTGCGCTGTGCCTTGACACTTGTAAAGGAAGCGAGTAATCATCACTCTTGCTGCTTTCATGTCTCCTTGCACAATGGAAATAATTAATAGTAATAGCAGCGCTTTGCCTATCTGCGGCCCTTTTCATCTGAAGACCTGAAAGTGCTTGACAAGCATTAACTAAATTAGCTTCCAAATACCTGGAGAGGGAGTCAGATGTAATCATCCCCACTTTTAGATGAGCACACAGGAGGAGAAGCTAAGCTAACTGAGTGCTTACAGTTAGTCAGCTGAAACCATGTTTCCTCCACTGGGGGAGCTTGCTCAGCACTTAGGAGGCTCAGGCTGCTTTTTGAGGTGTCCAAAGGTGGGGTCTGAGGTCCACTTTTTAATGATGATGGGGTCCACATCACACAGGCTGTGGAGCTGTGTGATTTGCCCTGCAGGAGCTGGAGGATGCACGTCAGGCACTGTCATTCATGAAGTTTACCATTTGAACTACTAACGTGGACTGGGAAAGAAGGAAGTTCTGCTGACACCGTGTTGGCAAAGCCAGAGTGACTCTGAATTAGTCCTGATTTCAGAAATGTAAGTGGCCCCCAGCACAGAAACCCTTCAGCTTGGATCCAGGGGTGGTGCAGCCAAGTTTGCATCGTGCTGCCTTTCACTTCATAACCCTTTTGGTGGCAAATTTGATCAGCCTTATATACAACATGTGAGCTTACCAGGCCCTGCCACAGTGTTCACAGCCTTTTCTTGCAAAGGAAGATGCTGAGAGTCCTGACCCAAATCTGGAGTCTTAAATAGATCTCTGTTAAAGTAAGGATGCTCTGCAACTCCCAGGACTGTACTCAGCAGGGGAAAGGAATAAATTCTCAACACCAACTATGTAAGATCTGGTACTGACATTAAATTATAAAATAAAGGCAGATGATGTTTTGAATGACCACAGCTAGCTCTTCAAAGTGGTAACTTGGCTGGTCAACAAGCGAGGCTTTTTTCCATAGACTATGAAATTTCTAATGCTGCAGAAATTATTTTCCTTTTTAATATCAGACTTGTAAGGCTTCCCTTCCAGGAATGGCTCTCAGGCTGTAACATTGGCTCCTTCAAACAGGAAGTATCAGAGTCACTGGAGAACAGTAGGGCTGCTCCTCATTGCAAAACTTTGTAGAGACAGATGAAAGACACTAATAGTGTTGGCAGCATATCCTATAGATCACATGATTTCACTGTGGGCAATCATCCATGTTTCCACAAGGTTGTGATATTTTCCACATTTTCTCCTTTCCAGCTGAGAAACTGGCCAGAAGAAGTTGTCTGGACATCAGGTTACTCTTGTCAGCTCTTCCACTTCACATGACACCCTCCCATTTAATCAACAGACCCTAAGCAAATGTCACAATCTTGCTTGGAATATGCAGCTTAATATCACTCTTGGGGATGGGTTGCCTGTCAGGATTGAATTTGCAACAGTTTGAAGCCACTTGAGCAGATGCAATCACATCAGTTCTTTATTTTCTGCTCACGGTGCTCGATACCTTCTTTTCTGCTACCTGCTTTAAATAGTCCTGGTTAGGTTTCCAGTGCTGGGGTTTATTACCTAAACTCCCCTATTTACTCAGAGAGAAAATGAGGCAATGATCTCATAGGAGGAAAACAAAAGGGTCACATTTCCTCTAGAGTAAGTAAGTAGGTCAGTGCCATGAGACATGTTGGAAGAGGATCCCATGCTGCCCACGGGGTGACTAGAGGAGGCTGGACAGGCAACAGAGCTGCCTGAAGGAGAGCTCAGGTGGACCTCAGCACTGGCCCTCCTGCTGGCAGGCAGCAAAGGTGTGTGTGAGAGTTTCACCGTGCAACCAATCACAGCATCACTTCCACAAACACTGGAAGTCCAGCAAGACCCTGATCTCTATCAGCCCCATGCTCAGGGAAAGCCTGGGGGCCAGCAGGGCTGTTGCCTTGCTCCCAGCTCTGGACAGGGAGTCAGGAGACCAGGCGGCCTTGCTTTGTGAGCATCTGGACATTGTGTACCCTTCCTCCTTCCTCATTTGTGTAATAGGGTTAATAAACATGTTCTGTCCCACAGGGCTGATGTAACTTTCAGCTCTTTCATGTTTGTTGAGTGCTACAATACCACTCCATGGAAACTCATAAATAATGTACCTTGAAGTTCTGTTGAGGTATTAACCTTGTTTTAACAGTGCAGATTTACGTGAGTTACCACACACGAGAAGCTTCTCTTAATTAGGATCAAAACTTGCTTTTTTTAGCTTTGTTTTAATGGCTCTTAAGGTTGAACAATTTTTACTTGCCCAGCCTATTTGGCAATTTATTATAATCTCCTCAAGCTTGCAGTTCCTTTCAGTGCACAGTTAAATGCCTTTCTTCTCATCATTGCATTCCTTTACAGTCTTCAAATTAAAATGTCTTTAGGGGTTTTTACAAATTGGTTTCTCTGAAATCTAAATTAATCCATGTTGTTGTACTTGGGTGGTGATGTGAGAGACAATGGCTGTGGCTCAAAACCTTGGCAGAAAAGAAAGGATCTGTGTGCTGCTTCTGATACAACAGAGGCCCTTTTTTCCATTCCACACCTTGCCTCAAGATTTGTCATCAGCTGGTAATGTACCAAAGCAGCTGTTCTGCATGGAGACTGTCCACACAGAGATGTACAGAGAAAATTATTCTGCGCTAATGATCTCCGGACAAGGGCTGTGGTAAGGGCCCAATTGTGAGCCTGAGCTGGGAGCATGGACTGGGCCCAGATGGCTGGAAGGCAACGCCAGGGAGCCATGCGGGCTCTGACATGGCAATCTGGAGGGATGGGTTCAGTTTCCATCCTGCCACAAAGATTTCTGGCCAGATGTGAGTCAGGTTTACCGTGTCATGTGTAATATGGGATATAGCTGCATGTCTAATGTCTTCACTGATTGTAGATCCTGGTTATTCTTGGAGTTCCAGCAGCTTTTTTGTCCTTCTATCTCCAACAATTTCAGTTCTCAGACTTGGAATGCTCCAGGGAAATGCTGTGTATGCCAAGGAAGCCTTTCTCACCAAAGTCCTATCCAGAACTCCAAAGAGACATTCTGAATGCCTTTTGAGATTTCTGACCTACCAGTGTGAACTCAAAAAGATTCAAGTAATTCACATGCACCTTGTGTGACTACCCAAGATAACATGAGGTTTGTATTCTGTTCACTACTGCTTCAACTCAGAAAATTTTTTGAAAGTGCAATAGAAACTGGTTTTTAGTGATATACAAAGAGACTTTTACATTTAATGCGTGTTTGTGTCTGGAAAGAATGGGACAACTGATGAAGGGAGAGGATGTCTTGGTTGAAAGGCTGATGCAAAACTTCTGAGGGTTCAGTTCCCAGATGTATCACAGACACTCTTTGTCAACTTGGAATGGTGACTACAGGCACAGCTTAAGGGCTGGTGGCAATACTAGCTGAGGGTAATATTATGCTGGAAACCGAGACTAATTCCCCAACCTGGATTGCAATGGAGACACAAACCAGCACAGCAGAGTCACCAGAAAGAATCAGCTATGAATGGGAACTACTACTATCAAGAAGAAGCAGAGGAAGCAGAGTAGACAATCACAGAGTAGGCAAACTGCATGAACATCAGCTCATCATTGCTCAATGGAGTGTCAAAGCTGGGCTTCAGCTGTAGGCACCCTGAATAAAGTGCTCATCTATGATCTAATTTCAAGGAACTCACAAAGGTCAGCACACCCATCATCTCTCTTCATTGATCTTACAGCAATCACAACTTAAATATTTTAGTTTAATCACTAACATTAGTTAGTGCAAGTCTGGGCGTAAGTGCACTAACTTAATCTAATTCTTGCAATAATTCCTGTCTTACTTGAAAAGAAAGCTCTATTGGTCATGTTTCAGGGCTCATTCACAAACTGCTGTTCAAGATGTTCACACTTCAGTCCTATGAACATTGCTTCTCGTTGCAAAACTTTGAAACCCAGCCGTACTCTAATTTTAGCCTTCAGAGGGACAGAAAGTCCCAGAATAACCAACAACCAACCCCTTTGCTGAAAGGATCCTGAACAAAGTGACAAATGTAATCCCATGACCTCAGTGCTGGAAGGGAGCTTCCCAGAAATTTTCCTGATGCAAGGGCAAAAGAGCTGTTCTTTCATCTTTTTCTGAGTCACGCCCACAGCACCTCCCCGGAATGCAAATGTGCCCGGGTTTAATGATGTGACAAGGCAATTAAGTGTTAATGTGTGGATGCAAAGGGTATACAAGTTGCCAGATCTACTAAGTGCTGAAGCCAAGCTAAGGCGTTTACCAGGCTTACAACACATTGCTGATATAGGGTGCTAATGTCTACACTTTATTCCTGTTACACAAGTAAATTTTACAGTAATAGACAAATAAATTAACTTAATATTTGAATTTTAAAGAGTTATTCCAACAAAAAGGCAGCCAGGACTCAATCCTAGCTGCATGAAAAGCAATAGAAAAACTAGGACATAGCACTATTATTATTTAAATTACTATAATGCAGTCAGATGCCAGCTCAGAATTGGACACTCCCCCTTCCTATTCCCTCTTTGCTTGATGCATTTGTGTTATATTAGTCCACATATACAGAGATTTAAACATATAACAGAATTCTTGAGTTACAAAAAAGCACACGGACAGGAAGTCATAATAGCACTGGTTAGACTAAATTGGCCTTGTACCCAGTCCTTAAATATCTCTAATGGCATGCAAATGTATGTTTTAAGCAATTGAACTCCACACAATCTCATTCAAAGTGCACAGGGCCCTATAAATAAACATAGTTCCTACTCGAATGCAAATGCTTGCTACATTGTGACAATGAATATTTGCATAACAGGCACGAGTTCTTGTAAATGCAGGTGCTTGAGTGACAGGTGATGTCATTCCCCTGGGCTCAGGAGGGCTCCTCTGGGCAGTGGAAGTATTCCTAGGCCCTGTGAAAAGATGACAGTGGGACAACCGCCGAGTGTCCCCTTGGCCTTTTTGTAGGTTTGTAGCCCAGCAGCTGGCCTGTCTGTCCCCCCCCAGGGGCATGCTTGATGGCTGTGCCACCGGCTGGCAAAGCTCAGCTCAGCTCCCACTGTCACTGTGTTTTCTTTTGCTTTCTAATTACGCCTGTTAAAATCACAGTGCTTTTAGTCATCATCATTTGAGTAATGCAACAAAGTGACACAATAAAGCAGTGGAAAAGGAAGGTGACTTGTGAGTATCAGTGTTTTGGAAGAGAGGATACAGATTGACTTGAGAAGACAAGAGGCTGTGTGGCGCTGTGTGGTTTGCAGCAGAAGAGTGAAGAGATCAGCAAGGGGTCCTAGGATGTCAGGAAGACTGTAGGTGCTGCCTCTGAGGACCAGGATCTCTGTACAACACCTGTACTGTCCTGTTGCACAATACCTGTGTTGTCCTACCACCTCTCCTCTTTCTAGTTGTTCATCGATTAACTGACATGGGCAGTGTACATCAGCATGTATCAGAGAGAATTTTGGGGCCAAGAGACTCCTGTTTTTATAACTGTGTCAAGCTGACCCTTTGCAGTTTGTCTGACTGTATCCTTAACCCATATATTCTGTGCTTTCAATCCTCATAGCTAAGGAAATGGAAAGCATAGCCTAAAACCACTTCTTTAGCACGATACTGCATGTGTCTGTGTGCCTTGTCTCTTGATTTAGATGAGACCTGTCAAGGTCCAGGTGGCTGGAGCTGGGCTGCTGTGAACAGCACCTGGTTTTTGAGTTATTCTCTGTGACTTCAGAGACACCTGCACAGCAGTGAGGAGAGGGGAGCTCAGCACAGCTGGCCACAGATGTAGCCATCTCTGACCCATGCCAGAGGGTGAACCTCACCCGACTGCCACATCAAACATCATTCACATCACTGAGCTATGTCCTGGTGGACAGCATTAAACCTGTGGCTTCCAAATCCCTTTCTGAAGCCCCCTGCATCCCTAGTTCATGGATAACCATTAGCTTCCACAGGAAGAGGTCAGATGGTTCTGGACCTGAAAGGGGAATTTCACAACTGTTAAAGCTTGCAATGAGTCTCAAGAACTCTATTCCAGAACTGCAACCTTTTTTTTATACCTGTAGTCACTTAAAAATTAGGAATACAGCAGTATGATTTTGCAAAATGTCTTGTCACCTAGATGATATTTTTTTGGGAAGTTTCCTAAGTGGTTTAAAATATTCTATCATATCCTGTCAAGTATACCTTTACACCTGGCTTTGCCAAGATGTAACACAGACATCCTCTTACAAGAGGTTAAGCTATAAAGTGAGGGAGTGATTTTCTAGAGAGCTACGTGGGCATGTTAATTACCAAGGTTAATAAAAGGGTGATCTATGTGTGTCTCAATTCTTAGGTGTCCAAATGGAAAGACTTTTATAAGGGCTCTAATTTCCAGGGATGCTTGTAGAAAGGTACCTCATTTTGGGCACTCTAAAACTGAATATATTCAAATCAATTTCAGTCTTAATAAATAGATCAGAAAATTATGAGAGGTACTGGCCAATTCTTTTGCTCTCTCTGATAATGCTGGATTATACCCTATTGTTATGTCATTAAAAAACACAATGATGACAACAAGATGCTATTTTTAGAAATCTCAGACATGATCAAGAAGTTAAAATAAATTTTTTTTTAAACAGGGTTTTTACAAGGATGTGAAAAAACACTAACCCCTCCTCTGCCCCAATATGCCATATCACGTAGTCTGGAAAAAGGAGGACTAAAAAGCATCTAGACTTCTAAAAACCACCAACTGGCTCTAGCCTGGACAGGTAAGTGAGTAATTTACTCACTAACCAAAGGATTGGCAAAGCTCCTGCCATGACAGCAACCTTCTCCCTGCTCTGCATAGCCTGGCTCTCTACCTATCCCAGTCCTAACCTGCTGGAAAGGAGGAGCTTTGCTCTGTCCCTTCCTTATTTATAACTTGTTGAGAGCTGGGAGGGAGGGAGGGGTGAGCTCCCTGTGGTGCACCCTGCTGCTGCCTGCCCGTGCCAGCCTCGCAGTCACCACCACAGATGCCTCCCGCGCAGCGTGGTGGCCGCCTCCGCGCCCTGGGCTTCCTCTGGCTCTGGGCGCTGGTGGAAGCAAAGACCAGAACTTACTACCTCGGGATTGTGGAAGAGAACTGGGACTATGCACCATCTGGGAAAAATCTGATCACAGGGCAAAGCCTCTTAGAGGACAAGTAAGTGACTGGGGGCGTTGATAAGCTGGAGGTGTACCAACAACTCCAAAACAAAATTGGTTAATGTGGTCATTTTGCTGCAAATGTCTTAAGATGCCCCTTTCCTTTTTTCATTCGGGTGATGTTGTCATAGGTGGGAATTCAGTTTCAAGGCAAGAGTTGACTTTGATTGATTTCTCTTCCATTGTGGTTTATTAAGCAAGGAGATAGCGTGCATTTCAAGAGGATATTAATGAACTGATATTTGTCAAAAAAACATCAGGTATGGGCTCAAAATCCCCTACCTGTATTTCATAGAGATGCAGGTATCCCTGGGACTTGGTATCAAAAAGCAAAGTGCAACTTTGCTATAACCAAGCACACTTTTTGCAGTAAAACACAAAACCCTGTTTACTGGCATATTATGTAATTTTAAGTATTTTCCCTGATAAAATTTGGGAAACTTGGTAAGACATTATGAAATTCAGATGTGGGTAGTACCTACGAATGGGATACGGGTCCCTATATCCATGCAGTCTACACAACTGTGGGGACTTCCATTTTGGAAATGTGTGTAGATGAGTGCTTAGATACACAACAGTGAATGTTCAGACAGAATTCCTGGTGATGTCTGAAAGTGGGGAGCGTAGGTGAGCACTGTGATGAATCGTGCCTTGGCCAGTGGAACAGGCGTCTGTTCTCGTGTCCACACGGCTGGGATGGCTGTGTGCTCCTCCCAGAGCAGGAGAGCTGGCTTGGATGTTGGATGGAGATGGCTCTGATGCCTGGTGCCTGTCTAAAGAATGATTTGGGTTGGAAGGGACCTTTAAAAGTCCTCTTGTTCACCTCCCCTGCCATGGGCAGGGTCATCTTCAACGAGCTCAGATTTCTCAGAGGCACGTCCAAGCTGAATTTGAATGCTTCCAAGGATGGGGCATCCAGCACCTCTCTGGGCAATGTGTGCTGGTGTTTTACCACCTTCATTGTGAAAAACTTTTTTCTTACACCTGAATTGACTCTCTTTTTGTTTAAAGCCATTGCTTCTCACATCATGGGATTCAAATGTGTGGGAATATTTTTAACATTTCATTGATATTTTTGACACACTAGAGGTATTTTGGGGATCCCTCCTCAGTGTCTAGGCTTGGGACTGGGAGCTGTGAGGAAGTGAGGAGGTCCTGGTCTCTGTACCAGGTTTGGAGGCTGACTGGGAGCTAGAAATGGAAATGTACATTCTGACTTTTCAGGAAATCCCAAGCAAGTCTGGACATGTCTCTAGTGGTAAGTAATTTCAGAATCACTCTCAGATGAATTTCATAAATGAAACTATTTTGTCACAAGAAGGAGATGAGAAAGGGATTTATTTTTCAACACAAATTTGTGCTTAAGCTTTTAATAGCTAGAGGTCCCATATGGCATCCAAGTCAATAGGTATTACATTTATAGGTAGAATTAAGGTTAATAGTTTGTTCCCAGCCCATGAAAACAAGCTTTACTGACAAAATTGTTCTTCATTTATATTAAATACCTGAATTTCTCACTTTCCTAGTCTTTATAGCAGAGGATAACTTTCTTCACCTAATAAACTGGAAGATCTTTCACTATAGAGTAGATCAGCTTTAACTGAAGAGCAGCTACTTATAAATCTACTTCAATGGAGAGGTAATCAATAGAGAGATACCACAGAGAGATTGGAATATGTTCTGTAAATTGTACTTTTGAGGCTGTGTGCTCTCTGTGCTTTGTGCTCTCTGAACATCAAGTGGCACATTTAAGTTTGTGACATAAATGCAATTTTTTTTACTAAATGGCAACACAGGGATGGAAGATACCTCATGTCTTCAGTCATCATGGCTATGTAATAATTACAGAATGCTAATTACAAAAGGTTTTCCCACAGAGGATTTTAATCTAGACTACACATTCAAAGCTGGGAAGATGTTTGCCATGAACTCCCTACATGCAGAATAATTAAGTGATTTTTTGTTTTTTTAATCAATTTTTAAACCATATTGAGTTGAGCCAGGATGAAGTGCTGTATTCTGGAATATTAGTGTCTGCACAAGCATGTGGGTTAAATAGTGAACCAGAAATAGCTATTTTGACTATTCAGCTCTTTAGGATAATCTCTAATGTAAATTTAAAGCAGTATAATAATGCCCTGCATTTCAGCTAATTAATTGGTTCCTATGGATATTATAAACAAAGTAGTTCCATAAGCAAAGTTTAAGGATCAGTTTCCAGGTAGGGATTGGAATGCCTTTCAAGCCAAGCTCTGTTCTGCAAGCAGCAACACTCAGGCTGGCTGAGCCAAGCACTTCTCACCTTGTGAAGCATCCTCACAGCACCCACCTGATGGGACACTATCCCAGTTTTATGGAGAGCCAAGTGAAGATAAAGAGGTTGCAGACAAGCCGATTATCTTTGACAGAATTGGTGCATACACAAAAAGGAATGTTCCCTTTGATTCCAGCTAGCCCACAGAGATATAATCAAAACCACTTATTCCTCAGTACTTTATGAAAATCCTGAATTAGCAAGTGTGCAATGGAAAGTGTTACATTACCTGCATCAGATAGTGACGTTTAAGAGATGATTTTCAGTGTTGCTTGCCAAAGTCAATAATATCTTCCTCAACCTGTAGTTTTTAGTAGTAAAGAGGATACAGGGGGCTTTGGTAGCTGAAGCATGGGGCTAGAAACCAGGTGGGCCGATTCTGGCACCAGACACGGCAATGCTGCTCAGTTCCTGCTGTGCTGGTGCTGAGCGAGCTGCCTCTGGAGCCAGGAATCCTAGTGCTGCATCAGAACCTGCCTGGGTGTGAGCTGAAAAGACTGCCTCTCATCAGAGCTGATTAGCCCAAATGAGCCCTGTCTTAGCAGAATTATTCTGCTAGGATGATTATTTTTATTATGTCTTGTCTTAATGCAGTGCTCCAGAGCCAGCCTGCTGCTTGCACACAATAGGTATCTTGCTGGACATCAGTAATTTTAAAGCAAAAAGACTAATGAGGCTGTTCACCTTTTCCCTTTGTCTTGTCTAAGCTCGAGGCGTCAAGCTGTTCTAGTAATTCTCATAATTTGGAGTGTTGTGAGTAAGACCGAGACATTTCACTCTCTGTTCTCCCTTCAGAAATTAAACTTAAATTTTCTGGAGCACAAAGGGCTTTGGAAATCTCAGGTCTAGATTACAGCCACCGAGCATAGGTGAGCTGGGAAGGTGGTCAGTGTCCCTTCCCACCTGACATAAATGGTGAGAGAGCTGACATCATTAAACCATGCTGGACTAGACACACAGGGTGCAAGTGCTATCAGTGCTGATGGATGTGCTGCAGATCCCAGTGAGATTTTGTGACTTAGGGCATGGGTATTGCTGCTGCAGGAGGGTGAGCTTGGATGTTTTCTGCTTTCTTTAAAGGTCACATGGAAAATGGCCTTTCAAGAGGAGAACATACCTAGGTGTTATGGTTTGACATCCACCAGTCATTCTCTCCCCACTGTAGCTCAGCCCTCAGGATTAAAGTTTAGTTGATAATCCCTTGAAATTACCTTGATATGAGTTTATGTGATGGACGCTTTAGTCTTGCTCAGCTGGTGGTAGATGTTAGTAAGTTTTGCCTAGTGGAGCAGCTCATCCCTTCTCTTTAGGGCACCAATCCTACATTTATTTATCTGGGCCAAGTCTTGCACCCACCAACACTAACGGGTGTTTTTTGTTAGCACAGCACCAAGCACAGTTTGTGCAATTTGCCTGTGAGGAGATCCCACCCAGAGAAATGAGGGTGAAACTGTCGTCACAGGTGCTACACTAATGGCTGAGTCATTATGAGGCCAAATAACGCAATTGCAACAGCAGAGATGATCATTGTGGGAAGGGTCAACATCAAAAGGGTATTTGAGGTGAAATCCTGGCTCTAATGAAGCCTGAGAGGAGCTTTGTTACTGACTTCAGGGGCAAGTTTATTGTAGGAGGGAAGCCATCATACCACACCTGTGACACCTCAGAGCCTCATCTAAGATTTCATGGATTTTATTGACCTCTGTGGCTCATGTGGGTCAGAAAAAGCCTAAGAACATCCTTTGAGGGCTTTGTGTCTCTGTCTTTTGAGGACACTCAACTTTGTTTTTCGACGCTTTGTGGTCAGGGCGCCATTTAAAACGATGAGTTGGCACCACTGGTCCCCCTTCCCTGGCCATCCCTCAAGGACAGACATTGCACTGGCCTGGGCATGGGAGTCATGGTTTCTTGGAGGGTTACCTCGAGCAGGTTATGTGAGCCAGAAGTTAAAGCAATTGTGGTAGTCTGGAGCCCTGTCCTGGCACTGTCCTGCCTTACTTCAGCCACAGGAAAGATCAGGAACTCTGAGGAAATAAAATGGTTATGAACCCAAACGCAGAGTATGTAAAGAGGGTGGAGAGTAAGGAAGGTTTCACCGTCTACAGATTTTAGGAAATAAACCCATAAAGATGGTTGTTTAAATGGTTATGAGTGTAAAGTCTGTGTGACTTTAATGGAACAACGACAATAAAAAGAAATTTTGCATTTGCGTGCATTTGCACCCAGGGGTGTACAGTAGCTAGTGGGAATGTTAACCACAGGAGAAAATTTAGTACTCCACATCTAGTAGTTATTCTGAGTGATGTTTTTTGGCAGTCAGTGGTGATTACAGCAGCAAACAAACTCAGGAGGCTTTGAATTTGTATCTGCGAGGATCTGAGTCCAGGCTACTGAAGAGCTGTTTGCTTGGCCAAGCACAAGGTGTCTTCCCATTTCTTACTGCTCACTGCAACACAGTGCTCATGTAAGCACCTCTTGGAAGACATAACCTCTGTTAGGTTGTAGCCTTCAGATCAAAGGTAACACAAACACAGTAAAAATTATGGCAAAACACGTCTTCTGGGTGATAAAAGAAAAGGGTGTAGAAATTACACTTTACACATGGATCTACCTGGAAATGGCAGATTGTCTGCATGTCTAGCCTTGATTTGAAGTAGAATCTACGTGACACTCTTGTTCTACTCTTTCTCTCTGCAGAAGAGCTGTATTGCTTGTCATTGCAGGGAACTAGATGTCTATAATTTTGCTTACACTTATTTTAAAGAACTACAGTTTATTCCCTGTTAATAATTCACTGTTCCACTCAGATGCATTTCCAACTTGGAGCTTTGGAAGTGCTGAGAGGGGTCAAGCACCAAAATGAAATCAGACACAGAAATGAAGGCAGGATTTGCATGTCTTTCTTAGTCAGAACAAGACTTTTTATGCTGATTTTCAAACCTGCTTATCTCTATATGTAACCTCAAGACTGGCCTGACTGCAGGAGATGAAAAGGAATTTAGGAAGTTTGCATGGGTACTGCCCCAGAGGATGGAGTATTCCCCTTTACTGTAGGAAGAAAGGCTGTCTGAGCATCATGACTTTATGCACATAAGGGAAATAGTTAAAACTTAGAGGAGCAGCTCTTACATCTGCAGAAGATCAGAGATGGAAGAGGTTGAGACAGAAACATCACAAAGACACCAGGAGAATGAAGCAGTTTGAAGTGAGCAGGAGAATATGAAGAGGCAGGGAGAAGCTTTGTCTTGTGACAAGAGAGGAATGACAGATAGGAGGCATTTTAGCATTAGGTCCAGTGTGGATATTCCTTCTGCAAAAGGACCTCAAGCACTGCAAAGTGAAGCACAGCAACACTTGTACAGGGGCACGGAGCTAGCAGCTACTTGGGAAGGCTGAGGTGGGCCCCCAAAATCCTCCTGGATTAAATGGGATAGCTTGGGCACCTACAATGGGACTCAGAACAAGCTGAGTGCTCTGTTTTCAGGTACTGAGGGCAGTCGAAAGGATGTGCTGAAAATACATCTCTGTACACACAGAGCATCACCTACACTGTGACTGGCTGCAGCTGATACCCACTGCACCCATTTGAACTGTCCTCCTTTCAGAAAGCTGCCACTAATAGACTTCTTTTCCTGACTTCTAGATGGCTTCAAGTAGGAGGCAAGCACAGATCCAGATATAGCAGATATATATATCTATATATATGTGTGCTATATATTATAGCATAGCTTTAGGCACTAAAGCTAAGTGCTTTAACACCCCTAAGCCTAGAGGGTGTTCTCATGGTCATTTCTTGAACTTTGGTAACTAACTGGATTTGGGATCACAACCTATGCACTTAAAGGGGCTAGGCTCATGTGAAGCATTTAACAAAGCCTGACTAAGAAGTGCATTTTTATGGGGAACAATTCTCCTTCTTCAGAAGAGACAGTGTATCCCAGGGGTGTTATGAGAGAGTGTGCAATGTTGTCTGGACATAAAGACATTGCCGTCACGGTGAAAGCATGGTGCCACTGCACCAAAATATTTAGTGGCTGGTGAAATTGGAAAAAAACCTGATGAAAAATATCTTCTGAAAATAGGGACTTTCTGAAAAAAATCTATTTGATATTTTCTAGAGAAAACTTCTTATGAACCATTTAAAAAAATCAATTCATCATTTGAATTAGGGATAGCCATGTGAATACATTACCATGAGGTAAGGAAGCATGTGCATTTACACTGTACTCCTACTGACACCACCTCCTACTCTGTGGTAAACACTCAGGTAGCAGCTCTTCCCCCAGGCAATAGAAGGTATCTTCTCCCTGGTGAATGTGGTGTAACTTGCCAGGTCTTGCTATGTCCACAGACTACAGACCTGCTAATTCACTGAAAATTCAGATTTCCTGGCAACTCATTCCTTAACCCTGCTGAAGATTGTATATCATATTTACCAGCTGTAACATGGAGAGAATTAAAAAATGGGTTTTATATCATCACAGATAAGATGAACTGGGTCATCAGTATGATATTATACTTAAAAGGGCAAAATTCATTCCCAGTTAGGTAAGAAATATTGACTGGGAACACCTCTGGCCCTAGCTGGAATATTACTTACCTATTGTGTGAGTTTTTTTGTTCAGACTTCAACAGAGATAGAGAAATATTTGCTTTCTAAAGAGAGTTTTGTGTAAGATTTGTGGCATAAAGAGTGTCAGTGTGCTTGATTTGTCCAGAAGAAGGGTAGGAGGCAATTCAATTAATTAAAACTTATGCAAGTATCTGCATAAAAAAGAAGTTTCTGATGGTATGTGGCTCCTTTGATCTGAGAGAGAACTTTACTGGAACCAGTAGTTGGAGTGGGAGCTGGATGATATTAGCCTGCAAATGCAATTTAGGCTTCGAAGGGAGCAGGTATTTAAAAGTTATAATGTGTTAACCACTGACCATATGGTGGGTTCTCCATCACTTGAAGTTGCTATAAACATAGACTCTGGAATGTGGAAGTTATACTTTTCATGCAAAACACATTCAATGCTACTCTTCCAGGGAGTCAAGCTGGTTGATTAGAATCTCTCTTACTGGCTTTTGAAAAATCTTAATTTGGTTTTATTTTCCTTCTGAACAGTCATGCTTTCAGAGGTGAGGTTTCAAACCTTCAAAAGAGGGAGAAGCTGTTAAAATTGAGCAGCTTGAGACTTGAGTGGCTGGTGCTCAATGAAGGCTTGGAGCAGCTGTGCTAAGGATGAGCACCTGCAAGTGGGATGGTTGTTACTGTACAGAAAGGGGCTTTGGCCCTGGTAGTCCTGTCCTAGTGTACTCCTGAGCTTTGCTCCAATTCCACCAGCCATGAGATGTGCCCCAGGGAACTATTTATTTGCACTGCAAGCAGCAGTTATTTGATCAGTTCTCAAGACAGGTTTACTGCCTCTCAAATTTTCCCTCCCCGACACTAGGTTTGCAAGGGTGTATGCAACAAGAGGAGCCAACCGGATAGGACGTGTGTACAAAAAGGCTATTTTTAGGCAATTCACCGATGACACTTACTCCCAGGAGATCCCCAAAGCAGCATGGCTGGGGTTCCTTGGCCCAGTCCTGAAGGCAGAAGAAGAGGATGTCTTTATCATCCATCTGAAAAACTTTGCTTCCCGCCCGTACTCTGTGCACCCACATGGGGTCTTCTATGACAAGGACTCTGAAGGTAAAATCTGGCTTGCCTTTTCCTCTCTTTTTCTCTGGAGTAACTAATATCATGGCTACAAGTCTGTCCCAGTATTTATTGTTATTGACATCAGAGGACTTTAGATCACCCTCTCATAAACTCATCAGTAATTGCAGCTGATGACTAAAACCAGGAACAGCCTCATCTCAAAACTTTTTGCCACAAACTTTCAACACCTGGGATAAACCCAGTACTGAAACAGGTTAGATGGGTCTTTTTGCCTGAATTATTTTTCTGAATCATAACTCACGAAAACATCTTCCCTCCTTCCTTCTGCCTCTAGTCTATTTGAATATATGGCGTTCTTGCAACTAAGTGTTTTCCTCTCTTTTAGCCTATAACAGACATGATCTAATTTTCAGAATCCCAGACCTATGCATGTGTATTTTTGTTAGAGGATTGTGTGGATGTGCCTACCATCAGTATTCTCATCAGTTTCCTGTGAAAAAATATACACTGTTAGGTGACAAAATTCTAGATGACTGATAAGAGGGAAGAGACTAGGAAGAAATAGAGCCTGTTAATGCATTTTTAAAGCTTTATCTGCCGATAAAAAATGAATTTTAACTCCCATTATGTTTGTGGTGAGATTGACAGAAATTCTGAGTTTTTTCAAAATTTCTCAGTGATTCTGTATTTTTGAATGTTTCTATTGTTTTATGAATACAAGTTAAAATAGAATAAATTACACATTTATTTTAAAAAAAACCCTAGGGTATGGCTAAAGTCTTCCTTTTCCCTTTTTATGTGTTAGGAGCACTTTACCCTGATGGAACTGGCGGTAAAAGCAAAGAGGACGACTTTGTTGTTCCCGGTGGAAATTACACGTACACATGGCCAGTAAGGAAAGATTATTCCCCAACTTTGGCAGACTCAAACTGCTTGACTTGGATTTACCATTCTCACATTGACACACCAAGAGATATTGCATCTGGTTTAATTGGGCCTCTGCTGGTGTGTAAAAAAGGTACTGAGCTAGAAACACTGATAGAGCAAGCCCCTCTGCCAAGCTTGGCATCTTAACAGTCATTTTTGCTTACAGGTTTAAACATGATGGTCTAGAGTCTATCCCTACATAGCCCATAAAAAGGGGCAAGGAATAGATGGGCCATTCCAGGAGCATCCCAGGGTAGGTATTGTAGCTCTGGGACACCCCCCTTCCTGCTCCCCTTTGGCTTCACGATAGATTTGCCTCGGCTGGTGGAGGGACTGCAGCATGCTCTGTGACCATCCCGTCCTGGCCGAGACCAGAAATAAGTATTCCCAAACTGGGGAAGTTTCAGGATGAACAAAGGACAGGACTTACTGTTGAGGAAATCAAATTAGAGCTGGGTGGGTGAATTCGGCATTAGGATTTACATATTTGAAAGCCCAATCTTTGTAATTTTTTCCACATATGTATGTATTTATTTTTGTTTACAAGTTATATCTCACAGCCTTATGGGGATGTGCACCGAACAGCCTGTCCTGTGTATTTTATAGTCTGCTAATGTTGTGCTGGAGCCATCATGAACCAGCCCTCTCCTCTTCATTAGCTGAGTCATTGCCACTTCTTCCCCTGGGCACATGTAACTCTGCCACCTCTTTTCAGTAACTTCCAGAGTACAAAATCAGCCCTGACTTCATATGCAGTACTTCTAAGTGAAGTAGGTTCTATAGATGAAGAGTGTAGAAAAGACAGGCCTGGTTTCCAGCTTAACTCGCACAATTAAAATGTCTCAGACTTACATTCTCCTCGAGAGCCTTTGAAATCCACAGAACTGAATATGTGACACTGAGCTGATAACTACAAGATAACACATGAAGCTAGGAGACAGCATATTCCAAACAATCCTGGCTTGAAAGGCCAGATTATCTCCATTTTTGGCCTTGAATTCATGAAGGAGGATATCATGATGTAGTCCTCCAGCTGGTGGTGGTGGACCCAGGACTGACAGCAAGACTCTGAGCTTCCCCCCAGAGAAGGCAGAAGAAGGGAAAGTTTTCATGGGATCAGAGGCAGATTGATTGGAATGAAGTCTACACCCACCACTGGATAATAACAAGCTACTCACTATCACCAGTCTTATGGTCTCAGGTTGCTCCCCAAACAGATACAGGGATAAAGATGTTGAACTTAGCTGGAATAAATTTTGTTCATTCTGTCTTCAGCCTTTTTAAATTTAAGTATCTAGTGCTAGATAACTCTCATGGATTCCTTGTCAGTCTGTGGAGAGTGACCCACATTTAGAGGGCCACACTGGGGGTATGGTTCAGCATTCACTTCAGTGCAACAGAAATGCAGGCTACCACTTATCCCTCCTTAATTCCTTGTCAAAAAAGCCATGAGTCACTGGTTTCTGGATAGATTCAGCTCATGACCTGGCTCACTGTGCAGGAACACAGATGCCAACTGACACTGACTAAGGGACAGGGTTGGGTGCAATGGGCCAAAGAGTGGGGACATAGGACAGCAGATACTGGCAGGTGCTTGTCCTCATGTCAGACCAAAGAGATACTGAAATATCAGCTTGACTTAGCTTGGCCTTCTGCAGGCACTCATCTGTTCAAAGTCTGTTGGAGGGGGGTCAAAATGCCTTAGAAGATCAAAATTAGGTGAAATTCATCCTGCCCTGCAGAGTGTGGGCAAAGAACTGTATTTCCTCAAGTGTGCCAAGGTTATTGTCATTTTTAAATTCAATCTGGTCCCAGGCTTTTTTTATCACTTTCCTTTTCGTTTGCAATTTAGGAACTGCAGATGAGACCACAATAGAAGGGACTGGTGCTGCTAATGCTTTTGCCCTGATGTTTAGCATTGTAGATGAAAACTTCAGCTGGTACCTCGATGAGAATATAAACACCTTCTGCTTAGAACCAGACACAGTTAACAAAGAGGATGAAGGTTTCCAGACCAGCAACCGAATGCATGGTGAGAAGGACTTCTGAGTAAATGGTGATCTACAGCAGTGACCAGGCTCTTTTCAATTCATTAGGACTTTCTGTCTCCTGTGATGTCTCTCCCTTATCTGTGTCAGCAAGGAATGGGTCAGAACGTTGAAGTACTGTTTTGATAAAAACCTCTCCCTAAAAACAACATGACACTTGCAGAAAGGAGATTTGGCTTTCATGCCCAGCTCTAACATTTGTTTAGCATTTTATCTTAGGCAACAGATTTTTGTCCAGCTGTGAAAAGAGCAAAGAAAGCTGCAGAGCAATTTGAGGTGTGTGTATTGAAAGAATTCTCAAAAGGCTTGTGGATGGTGGGCTGGCTGGTATAACCACTGCTGCCCTTCAGAGATATATTGGCCAATGTTACTTTGTGTTATTTGGACATTTGGTGTAAGAAGTTAATTCCAGATATTTCTGTATATTTTGTTTGTTCCAGGGAGCCTAGGAAATAAAATATTTTGCAAAATATGAGTCTCATTCTCCTAGCGTCCTGATACATTATCAGATGAGGAAGACAGAGCTGACTTCACTGATTTGGCTGATAAAATTTTCAAATCTAAATTGCTTGAGCCTGGCATATAATGGTATATTTATGACATAGGACAAGAGGAAATAGATTTCAGCCATGCTAAATAGCTGCAGAACAAGTTAACTTCATTATCAGGCCTTTTTGGTGATGACTTGGCGTTTGCAACATCTTGATATTACCCAGGATGTTTTTCACAGACACAGACAAAGAATTTGGGGCATTTGATCATACACAGCAGTAAGACATATGTTCAAAATGCTATTCTTCTTCAAAGAGCCTGTGAGGGCCTTATTTAGTGTGAACATTTAGGTAGTTTCTTTTCTGGGCCAGGAAAGGATCATCCACTTTTCTTTCACCTCTCATAAAGTCTCATACTTTTGTTTTTAGCTATTAACGGCTACATATACGGCAATCTCCCCGGCTTGGAGATGTGTGCTGACACTTCCATGTCCTGGCACTTGTTTGGCATGGGGAGTGAGATAGACATCCACGCTGCTTATTTCTACGGCCACACGTTCACCAGCAGAGACCAGAGAGCAGATGTGGTGGGTCTCTTCCCAGCGACGTTCATCACGGCGGAGATGACTCCTGGCAGCCCCGGCAGGTGGCTGATAACCTGCCAGGTCAATGAGCACTTGCGAGGTACGCTGCCATAGACCTCCCTCATCAGCCTCTGTTAAGTTTGGAAGAGAAAACTGGGAGATGTTTCCAGGGGAAGCAGGACTTGACACTTTTTTGTGTGACTTTGGAACAATTTGCGACTGTTTCACCAGATAAACATCATGATTATGAGTTTAGTGACCAGGAATGATACATGTTGGGCCAAATCTTCAGCTAGTATGAATGACTTGGCCATGTAACTCATGTGAGGAAGACTTGCTAGACCCAGCACTGTCACCATGCTTCCTAGGTAAACCTGAGATTCTGATGAGCAATGAGAGGAGCTTTCAACACCAATTTTTCAACACAGTTGTTTTGTTGTAGATAAGTACTTGTGCATTAAAAAAAAAAAAAGAAAAAAGCCAGCTGAACACTTAATAACTTTTTGCTTTGTGGAAATCAGGCAAAACTTGGCAGTGTTTTCAGACACCATTATGTGAAGGAATGTGATGGTGATGTTGTGACATTTGTGTGGTGCAAGACCCCAAAAGCGTGTATCATAAACTAGGTGTCATGGCAGCATAGTTATCATAGCACAGACAAGTTGGGAGAATTTTTACACATTGATTCCAGTGGGGTTTGAATCAGGCAAAACAGACTCAATTCTGGCAAGTAACAAATATCTTCAGCAGAAATAACCAGTCTGTATTTCAGTGGAAGTCAGGGGGAGATGATGCTATTTGGCAGATATCTGGAGGCACTCTGACCTCCAAAATCATTCTACCATCCTTATGCGGATTAAGAAATTGAGTAAATAAGTCCCTTAAGAGTGTCATTGATGTCCATGGGTTTCACCCATTGCATAAAGTGTACCACCTTGCAAAGGAAGGGTGTTGGAATCTGGCCCATTGTAGGCAGAGAATGTATTTTGGAATAGAAATTTACTGTAGTAATTGTTTCCAATCCATGTAGCTCCCAGAGAGTTTTGAAGGTGCATTTGTATCCATGAGATTGCTGACTCTGCAGGTGGTCAGGGACTGTCTCCAGACTCTCTCTTCTCCCAGGTGGCATGGAGGCACTATATGATGTTCAGATCTGCCAGAAAAACCTGTCTCACTCTTCACCAATCAGTCATAAGAGAAGATATTACATTGCTGCTGAAGAAGTGCTCTGGAATTATGGACCTGACGGTTATGATAAATTCACTGGGCAGGGTTTGAACGCCACTGGCAGGTAAGATTTCTTGTAATCTCCCGTTGTGCTTTAATTTCAGGAGTCTGTATGACACTGCCCCAGTGATTCACATGGGCTAGGTCCTGCACTGTCATTAGTTTTAATTGGAAGGGGCAGGGAGGAATGGATTTACACAGCCTTGTCAGGAAGCTAGATGCATAACTGTGATGCTTCAAGATGCCTTCTGGAAGCACTTATCTTACTCCATTAAGTCCATAGGGAAAGTGAGGCATGCCAAGTTCAACACAGTTAATGACCCTTCATTGAGACTCTTCAGGCACTTCACACTTACAATCAGTGCAGTTCAGAGGTGCCACAGTGGCAGAATTTCCACCCGATATTAGTGATGGAGACAGTGCATTATAGTGTCTCCCAGAAAAGCCAACAATGATTTAGACACACATTGTGCACGGTTCTTGCCTAAGGTAAGTGGATATAGATGTGTCCCTAAGTAAATCTGAGTTAAACATACAAGTCTAATGTACAATGTATGCTCATTTGTTGGCTAATTAAAACCAGCAATATCTTCCTTTATGTGCTAGAAAAGTGCTTGCAGATTAGTAACTTGGAGGGTCAGTTTCCCTGTGCCTGGAGTAATAACTTTATCTGAAATGAAGGGTTCTGCTTGAACCTTCAATTATTTAACCAGTCTGATTTGCTAATTCCACAGTGAATCTGCAACATATTTCACACAAGGGACTGACAGAATAGGAGGGCAATACTGGAAAGTTCGCTATGTGGGATATACTGATGCAACGTTCAGTAAGAAGACTTGGTCAGAGGACATGAAGCACCTGGGAATACTTGGTACAGTGAATACTCTCCCCTCCTGTCATTACATCAGGTTTGAATGTAGAACCATCTGGACTGAGAGGGGAATTAAGTGCACACAGCTTTCTCTTCTTTTGGTGGAAATATGCTGGAGAGCAGTCTTTCTAATACCTTCCCTCTCTCTGTTTTTAAGGCCCTGTTATAAAAGCTGAAGTGGGAGATACAGTGCTGGTTACCTTTGCCAACAAAGCCAGAAGAAGCTATAGCATTATGGCCCATGGTGTAAGCTTCAGCAAGCTGTCAGAAGGTGCTCCCTACTTAGATGGTAAGTTTTGGCTGCACTACTGGATTGTCACATCTATAATACTTGAGTCCAAAAATCTGCTGCTGAGCTGTGCAGGTTTGCCCTTTCATGGATGCTTGTTGGATCTTCTCTGCTGGAGATGACCCCAGGTGTTGGTGGAAGCCACTTTTCCCAACCCAGCTGTCCAAGAAGGAGTCAGGAGTCTTCTGCTCGTGTTCTCAGTGATGTTTATTGTCTCTTATCTAAAATATTTTCTGTCTGCCCCGCCGAGCTCTGGCTAGCAGGTCAGTCCAAGGCGCACTGCCCCCCAAGGGGGCTGGTGCTATCTTTTATACTATGAACTACGTATTAGATATTTACAATTGTGTGCCAATCCCTAACACCTATGTTAGACAGTGACTTTCTACTCTGAACCAATCTAAATATGCTATGAACTACGTATTAGATATTTACAATTGTGTACCAATCCCTAACACCTATGTTAGACAGTGACTTCCTACTCTGAACCAATCTAAAAATGCCAGCATCACCTAAAAGATGGATGTTAGGAAGAAGAAGGAAGAAGGACAGGGCACGCCCCTATCCCTCCATCTTAGGGTTTTAAACCCCCCTGTACCAAATCCCAAATTTTCTCCTTTCACCCTCTAACTACTGCTACTGTGTTGTCTAAACTTTTAAGACTTGTGATTCCTCATATAAGCTTGGTAATTTGTCCCATGGGCTGAGATCAAAGCCCCAAGTGTTTTTGGCTTCCTGCCAGGGCCGCCCAGAGCCCTGTCCGGGGTTCAGGGCACAGAGAGGAATGTCTTGGATTCCGACAGATGCTGAGGCGCAGAAAGGAGGATTTGATTAGTTTCTATCTACCCTTCATGGCATAATCAATGGGACTCCACAGTCTGCAAATGTGATGGTTCTTCTCCTTGGATATGTGCCAGACAAGGTATCTAAAACTAGCTGAGGTCTAGCTGAGGTCTATGCTGAACAAAAGTCACAAGCACAATCCAATTTCTCTTAGTTCTAATCTAATATTGCTCCATTTCAAGGAGTGGATCCCCTCTGGACACGCTCCAGAATTATGACTCTTAGGATCTGGCATGATGGCCCTGCTGAGTCTTTGGCTATAGCTATCCACATGGTCTCAGCTGCATCACTCCCAATTCTCTAATCCAGGCTGGCCATTACCCTTGCTTCACTGTCAGCATAGTCAGTTTCAAAGGCAGCTTTTACCTGATTTCCCTGGAACATTTCACAAAGCAGTGATAATCCTTATTAATTCTCATAAATACATAAATACTGAAATGGAGCGTTTATGAAATTCTTCCTCTCATTTTGTGCAAGAACAAAGTCTTATCATCTAAGTTTAACTATTGAATGTTAAATATCTTGTTAATTGGTAGGCACCTTTTACAGTCAGTGACAAGAAGACCCTCTGCAGATGTGATTCTGTCTCCACCAACTGCAGAAGTAGAGAGTTTGAGTTAGGGACTAAGCATGAGATGGCCCAGTTAAGGGGAGATGAATCCCATTCATAGCATCTACAGAGATAATGCTGTGGTCTCTGAAAAAGTGCATTTTCTGCACTGAAAATGAATATAGTTTTCTTGTTGCCTAAATTGCTTTGTTTCCACTACAACGCATCAAAAGAAACTCATGGGACATAATCCCTCTTTTGAAAATTGTGCTGAGAGAGAATTAGGTCAACATGTAAAACTCATCATACAATAAAATCAATGCAAAAGGCTTTATAAAATTGTTGTCTCTTGTTCCTGACCTTGTAACTCAACAAATTCACCAGGAGGCAAAACATAAAAAAACCAACTGGCTTGAGTTCAGCCTTGACGTTATCTGCACAGATCCTAATGCCACCCATGTCAGAGATAGCTCTCCAATGGAAGTGCAGCTTTCTGCTTGCAAAGCTGTTGTGCTTTCATTTAACAGTCCCTGGTATCAGTGCCCTTCAGCACTGCACACTTAATGTGTAGCAAAATCAACCCAAAACCTACAATTTAGCAGCCATGTGGTCTGGCACACCTCTGGGTCTTTGGAGAGAAACCTGACTCCAGATTCATCAATAATGTGTCTGCCCCTTCTTCTCTCCTTTTAACTCTTTAGCCCTGGACTTCCATTACATCTATCTACAGGTGTATACTTATAGAAATCCTGTAGATATACATGCAGAGCCTGTAGGTTTATGCTGAGGGTATATAACTTTTCAGAGGTTGTGCATTGTCTAAGTGCAGCTTACTTATGTGAAAATACTGTAAATAAAAATACTTCCATATAGAGGTATCTGCAGATATATGGGTTTTTTTCAGTATTCTCAGGAAATACCCTTGCATGTTGCATTTGACAATTGTCAGTCACAGAGAGCTTTTGACTGCAAGTCAATGTTTGCCTCATAGAGGACTGTTGCAGGATGAATCCAGTAGTATTGGATACTGTGGAAGCTATAGTCTGCTTTCTATTGCAATTTGCAGCAAATAGCTGTGCTCAGATGTAATACTGCTATTTTCACTTGTGTCTAAGTTTCTAAGATTTTCTTGGAGTACTAGAGACTGAGTGTGCTGAGAAAATATAGACAATGGATGCTTAAGTGTCAAAGACAATCTAAATCCACCCCTTGCATAGCAGCAGACAATGGCCCAAATCCTTTAAAAGTAGCCTCCAACAAAGAACAATATCATCCACTCTCTGGAGATGCTGACAAAGGCTTCTGTGCATTGCTACAAAATCAAAAAGAAACAATTACCAGGATCAGATTTGTTTTGAATTTCTAAAGAGCCACAGCTCCAGCTCCACTCACTAATGTAATTGATTGGTTGGCACTTAATGAAAAGCAGAGTCTGAGTTAGTGGCATAGATAAATTCCATGATAGGGCAGGTAAGTTAGAGGAAGCCTAAACATTAGAGGAAGCCATTTAAGCAGCAGGGTGAGCTCTGCATGTCTTGTCTGATTGAATCCAGATAATCCAAGGAAGCGTCAGAAGGTGTCTGAGTGGAGCAGCTAAACTTGTTCTGTGGGGAATTGGCTTGGTTGTCCCCATGGCACGGGACTCGGGTGAGATGTTCCATGGCAAAACTGCCCAAACTATGGGATGGTGCTCGAGCTGTGGTGGCAAGGGGGGACCTTCTCTGCAGAAATCTGTAGCTATGCCCAACTTCCATCTAACTCTTGTAGTCAGGAAGACAAAGCCTTCCTGTAATCTTGGTGCATCTCAACTTTCTCTCTACAGGCTACCTGAAGCCAGGAGCCCACGTGAAGCCAGGTGAAACCTTCACATACAAATGGAGGGTGCCTGAAAATGGAGGTCCAACAGAGAGCGACCCCCCGTGCCTGACCTACCTGTACTACTCGGCCACCGATGCCGTCAAGGACACCAACTCTGGCCTCGTGGGACCTTTGCTGGTCTGTCGGAAGAACACCCTGGATCATGATGGGACTCAGGTGCCCAGAGTGACTATCTGCTTGTCCCTAACAGCAGGGTGGTGCACTGCGGGTTCCCATACAGGCAATTTGCCCAGTTCCCAGCTCAGCTTACAGAGAATAAACAAATGTCACTTCTCAGGGTAAAAGCTGATCTAAGGAGATGGTTAAGAAGACAAAATCACCATTCCCTAATATCCTGGCTCTTCCCTAGCTTTTCTGTCTTTTCCGTGCAACTAATACCTCTTTTCACACCACATAATGGACACTCTGTTTATCCTTCTGGCTGATGAAAAGGTGCCAATTCCTGTCTCTATGCAGGCTTAGTAAGAAGGTGGCTTCAGGGAAAAGAAAGCTTTGTTATAAAAACCTATTCTTTTTTATTGAATAGACTTTTTCTTGTGTCTTGTCTTTCTTCTTGTCTACAGAAAGGAATAGACAGAGAATTTTACCTCCTCTTTTCAATCTTTGATGAGAATGACAGCTGGTATCTGAACAAGAATATTGAAGCATTTACTGGAGACCCTTCAAAAGTAGATGAAAATGATGCTGATTTCATGGAATCCAACAAAATGCATGGTAAAAAATATCTAATATCTCTTAATGATACCTTTCATTCAAATTCAAATACTAGGAAGATGAGTTGGCAGGTTTTTTCATCATTCATAGCTTTCTGCAGTGAGCTGGAAAGCTGTCAGTCAGCTTATGGCCAGCTCCTGATGCCCTTGGAGTGCATGCTGAAACTCCAGTCACAATGGCAAGGAATGCATCCATCTACCAACTACATCTGGAAACAGGGAACAGAGCAGTGGTTTTAGATACAATACTTAGTTCCATAAAAAGGCACAATGCCAGAGACAGGTGCAGAAGAAGCCAATGTTCACTAGTGTTTTAAATTCCACTGCTGGCCTTGGCACTGACTCATGCAGTAAAATCTACCTGCCCTGCTCTGTCAGCTCCCATTTGGGCAGTGACCACATCTGGAAGAGGAGACACAAAGGCTAGGGGAATGGCCAGAAATATTTTACAATATCATTCCTGGATGCAAGTATCTGACTTCAGCATGGATCTCCCCCAAGGCATCCCTGGGATGACAAGCTTGAGCAAATCACACAACCTATCTTTGCTTTAGATAGATGTTGTTAGAGAACTCTGGGGCTTTCTGGACCTGCCTATTTTATTCTTCTTCTATGAGATGGATCTCATACTGAAGCTTTGTTCTTTTATAGGATCTTTCACACATTGATCACAGAAAACATTTGAGGATTAGGGAGTTTGCCTTGTAACACCCTTATAACTCAGACTCTTTATGGCCCTCTCCATAGCCTTAATGACACGGTTATACATTCTCCAGGCTGAAAGGAGGTACCAAATTTGTACACTTGGCTGGTGTCTGGGAGGTACACTCAAAAGCTCAGAGGAGGAGTGCTACATCACTGCAGAGGGCTATTACAAGATTTTACAGGCTAAAACCAAAGAGGTAGAAGTTCTGAGTTTATAGGAATAGCACTTAGATGTTAATTTGGTGTTCTCCAAGCCTACTTTTGCTTCACAAAATGCCCCTTTAGTGACTTTGTGAGTCGTGAGTCTCTGTCCAGGTGGGTGGTAGGAGGCTCTGTGATGCATTCCTGTGGACCTGCTGCTAACCAGGATCTTTTCCTTCTCCTCCAGCTGTCAATGGCTACTTGTATGGCAATCTGCCAGGCCTGACCATGTGCAAGAATGACAAGGTCTCCTGGCACCTCATTGGGCTGGGCAGCCACTACGACATGCACGGGGTTCATTTCCAAGGAAACACCATCGACCTGAGAGGGACGACAAGGGATGGGCTGGCCTTGTTTCCTCATTTATCAGGGACAGCACTAATGCAGCCAGACCGTGTGGGTATGTTCATGAACTTGTTTTGGTTGTGTGGCGCTTGCAGATACCAGTGAGCCAAAATAACAGACAGTGAGATGCTCTGCTCTGCACAAGGAGGCTGAAAGCATGGAGAGAGACCCTGGGGACCCAGCAAAGCTGAGAATTCAGTCTGGATTGCTTTTCTGGGAAGGTGTATAAATCAAATGTGCATGTGCACCAAAAAACAGAGGCTTCAATGGCCTGTGGGTGGGCAGAGCAGCAGGCAGAGAGATAGCTAGCTAACAGGATGCTCATAAAATTCTCCAAACAGACTTTTTTAGAAAAGCAAATTCATTGCCATGTGGATAGTCAGCATCATTTAAGGTGTTTTAGGACTTCAACAAAAGCTTGGACTTCAACAAAAGCTTTTCAGTAATAGTCTTTAGGAGTTTCTTCAGAAGCTTATACATTAAAGGTACTTTTAAATCTCATGGGTAATCCAGTGATTCATACTTCAAACTAGGAGAGTGTGAGTTGTTTGCAGAAGACACCAAATAATCTTCATAATATAAAGTACAATGTTACCTTGCTTTGCATTGGTGCAACTCTGTTTAAATTAACAGAGTCATCAGGATAGTACAAGGCTATGCCAAGGGCCATCCATGGCCAGGGTACCTGATAGAAATGTACATTGGAGTTGTGTATGTGCCAGGTCAGACCTCTGTTGCAGATGCTGTAAGACAACTGAAGTTTTTTTCTTACACAAATCCCAAATATTTTCACCATCTGTCATGAAACTGCACTGTAGGACTCACACAAAACAATTATTCTAAGAGATTGTTAATTTTTGGCTAACCTTCTACCAGCAATAAGGGAAATTGAATGAATTACCGGATCTTTACAATCACCAATGCATGTGATTTTTTTAAAATTACATGTTATTTTATCTTTTTCATCACTTTTGCTTCTGAAATACAGGAAATGGACTGGGTTGTAGTCTGGACAGAGCTATGCTTCTAATTTTGATTCTAGCACTGATTCACATACAAAGCAGCTGTGAAAGTGCTTTCCTCCTTCACACAGTTCAAGCAAGTGGAGCTGCACAGGACAACATCACAGTCAGCTTCCGCTTGAGTAAATGAGGAGGAGAGAAGTAGAGTATAAATATTAAAATCTGCCCATGAACATGCCAAAATATGCTCCCACAATCACTACTCTCTTTGACCACCAGAGCTACCAAAAAAAAAAAGAAAAGGGGCCATAGTGGCTTGGCCTTTCAGGGAGGGAATGCAAAGGGTCAGAAAGTTACAGTTTATCTCAACTGTGCTTATAGTTAAATGGTTGTAAGCAGGCATTCCTGTATCGTGGGTCTGTACCTGTATTGCGAGCCCTTCATTAGCCTGATTACACCAGACAAACTGCAGGGGCTCTGTGGAGTCCCTTGCCCTGAAGGCTGGTACAGTGGCACTGTGCTCAGGGACAAGGAACTAGCATCTCTGAAATGCACCCCTTGTTTATCCACGCCTTCACTGAGTTTTGCAATGAATTCTTCCTCCTCCTCTTCTTGTGTTCCTCATGGGCATGTCTGCAGCATGGGCTCCCTGGCAGTGAGGGCTCGCTGGCAAGCTTATTCCTGCTGCCAGACATCTAAGTGCTTTGCAGAGTTTCCTTGGCCAAGCTGATCTGACTCAAATAGTTAGAAGAAATATATGGTGATTTTTGAGCAAAGATGGAGCAGGCTGGTTTTTCCTAGGGTACAGAACAAGGTCAAGTCCTGCTGAGTCCTGCACTTGGTTCACAATAACCCCATGCCATGTCAAAGGCTGTGGGCAGAGTGTCTGGGAAACTTCTCAACAGAAGAGGACCTGGAGATGCTGGACAACAGCAGCTGAACATGAGCCAGTGTGTGCCCAGGTGGCCAAGGAGGCCAATGGCACCCTGGCCTGTATCAGCAGTGGTGTGGCCAGCAGGAGCAGGGCAGTGATTGTCCCCTGTCCTGGGCACTGGTGAGGCCTCACCTCCAATCCTGTGTTCAGCTCTGGGCCCCTCACTGCAAGAAGGACATTGAGGGGCTGGAGCGTGTCCAGAGAAGGGCAACGGAGCTGGGGAAGGGTCTGGAGCACAAGTCTGGTGAGGAGTGGCTGAGGGAGGGTTTAGCCTGGGGAAAAGGAGGCTCAGAGGGGATATTCTCACTCTCTGTAACTACCTGGGTTCTAGTCTCCTCTCCCAAGCAGCAACAAGTGACAGAAAAAGAGGAAATAACCTCAGGTTGCATCAGAGAGTTTTAGCTCATTGGAGCAGGCTGCCCAGGAAGTGGTGGGGTCACAATCCCTGGATGTATTTAAAAGATTGTAGAGATGGCATTTAGAGACATGGTTTAGTGGTAGACTTGGCAGTGCTGGGTTAATGGCTGGCTTGATAATCCTGGAGGTCTTTTCCAGCCTAGAATATTCTATCATTCTGTTTAAACAGCCCCTTGACCTTCCATACAGCATCATACATTAGGATTATCTGAGGACAGATCAAAGATGTACACAGGACCTAATTTGCCAAGGTGCTTGCAGGATTTTTTAAATTTCTTAAATGTCATGTGTTTTTTTTTCCAGGCACATTCAAAGTGGTCTGTAGGACTTTTGATCACTTTGTTGGTGGGATGAAACATCTCTACGAGGTCAGCAGCTGCCACAACACCACCCAAGCCCAGCAGCAGCGTGGAGCCATGAGGCTGTACTACATTGCAGCAGAGGAGGTTGAGTGGGACTATGCCTCAAATAGGAGCTCGGCACCAAAGGTTTACAACATCAGCAGCTACGAGGAAAGGTACCCAACCCAAAAAACAGTTGTGGGCACAGGACACACTTATAGTGGAGGGGAAACTTTGAAGCACCATTTCATGATGCCAATCTTGTCTTTTTTAGGAGGAACTTCACCAAACATAAGATGAGAAAATGTATTTACAAAGTCACAGCCTCTCAGTATAGACTAGTTCATAGGCACCAGTTTCAAATGCTTTCATTTCAGAGTGTCTTGTAATGCTGTTGAATGCAAGAAGGCTTCCAAGTTTGTGTTCCAGCCCCAGCTCAACCTTACAGTGATGCATCCCAACCCCCTCCTCTCCCTTCCTCTCCCCAGCCTTGCCATCCCAGACTTCTGGTTTTCACAGAGGAGAAAGTCAGGCACCTATTCCAGATGAAAGCTTCTGTAGGCAATGCAGATGCATGATGGGGGTGCTGAGCCTGCTTTCCTGCAGCATGGTAGCCCCTAGATCCCCTGAAAAGATCAGAACATAAGTCACCCTGCAACTGAATCACTGTACTGTGTTAAGGAACAAAAAACTTGTGAAAAAAGTACACATTCCAGATCATACTGCATAGACTGGTCTCTGAGGACACTTTGGTGAAAGCAAAAGGGAACACATGTCAAAAATAAACCTTAGACAAGCATCTGTGAAAATGCTCCTTGTACAGAGGAATAGGAGTCTGTAAAAAATACACCTGAAGAGTCACAGGTGATGATGTGAGTTTAAAGAAAACATAAACTCCAATACTGTCAAAGGCTGCTATTGCACACACAGCTCGCTACACAATAAGCAGTATCCCTGGGGCAGTTTTTTGTTTTATTTAGTGTATTGTGAGCCAGCCTTGTAACTCCCCTGCCAGGGGCACCTTGGAGATGAGCTGCCAGGAGACAGCTGTTCCCAGAAGAGGGTGAACACTCGGCTGCACAGCGGGTTGTGAGTGTCCTCTGCCGGCGAGTCAGCCCTCTGGGATCCCATGGGAGCAGCAATAAACTAGGGTAAACCTGGAGAGCATCCTCTTCCAGGTGCAGAATGGAAAATACATTTCTCCTTTTATCATCATGCTGGGAAAGCATCCAACCTGTGCAGTACACAGCAGCAAGAGGGAAGGGTAAAGCAGCTCCCTCTTATCTCAGATGATAGCATTTGTTTTCGAAGGTCAAGGTTTGTTTATCATCTTCCTGTGGCTAATAGCCAAGATAGCAAAAGCAGCCATCATGATAAGAGGATTCAGGTTTCCAGGGACAGGCAGTATCTTTTATTGGAGTGAACGATGCAGCTGGAGAGGGCAGCTGAAACCACTCTCATTTCACACTTTACCCCTGCTCCAGCTCTGGTGAAGGATTTGTGTTCCCAAAATTCTTGGAGAGTGCAACTTATCCTCAGCTTTACCTGTTTGAAGAGGGTGTGCATTCAGTAAGGTTTATCACTCTTGCTATTTGCCATTCAAACCCCTTGCATCTCTCAGGGCCTTCACATCCATCAGCACATTGGATCAAGCTGTATATTCTCGTAGAATCTGTTGTGAATAACACAACAGTTACTAGCTTTCAGCTATGTACACTTTAGTGTTTTTATTGCCTTTTCATTTTGCAGCTATGGGCATGTTTTTCTGAGCCAAGCAGAGGACCTGATCGGTTCAAAATACAAGAAGGTAGTTTACAGGGAGTACACAAGTGGCAACTTCACACAGCGCAAAGTGAGGACAGAAGAGGAGGAACACTTGGAAATCCTGGGCAAGTAGCTCTCATGTCCCACAGACCAAGCCTGTGGTCAGGGAGAGGATTGCTTTCCAAAAATGAAGATGTTTTCTAGCTTTTTTAAGATGGAAAATATGGAACAGTGGTGCCTATTCCAGATATCAGTGATTTTATACACTATTTATGTAATTGCTGAGTGTAAAGATCCTTTCCAAATTAAAGAATTCATTCTTGAACATGAATAAGGAGTATCCTAAGGAGTGCTATACTGGCAATTCCAGGATTCACCTTAGCTTCAGAGCTTGTAACATGGGGGAGACTCCTGTAAACAGATTAAGACAATATTGAGGAGATGGATTTGTGTTTGCAATTGGGCAAGACATAATTTTACCCATCATAAAATAACCATCAGTTCAGGTTTTTTTATGGGGTGAAAAGTGGGCAACAATTGATCATTAAATAGTCATAGAATTTTAGAATATCATGAGTTGGAAGATCATCAATGTCCAACTCCTGGCCCTGCACGAGTCACACCATGTGCCTGAGAGCATTGTCCAAGCACTTCTTGAACTCTGTCTGGTGCTGTGACCACTTCCCTGGGGAGCCTGTTCCAGTGCCCATTCACCCTTTCAGTGAAGAACCTTTTCCTAGTACTGAAACTAAGCCTCTCCTGATACAGTTTCATACTCTTCCTTTAGGATAACCTTCTCTAGGAATATATTTACCATTTCCTTTTCTGAAAGACAATAACATTTTGAAAGATTCAAAAGCAATCCTCAGGAATTTTCCTTAAAAACCAGCTGTCCAAAGACCTGTCTTCAGAGAGAACAATTCTCTTCATTGATTGAAAAGGGATCTTTTATACATATGGAGCTTTTAATCATCTGAGATAAACCAATTTTTATGGCTTTCCTGGAAGAACAGAAAAGCCCAATGGTTTTGATAGAGACCTTGGCTCTACTCCTAGGTGAAGCTATTGAAAATGTGTTGAATTCAGAAAAGCAGCATTAAACACTGGCACCTTCTGTTCCAATTTAGGGCCGTTACTCCACGCCGAGGTCGGTGACTCGGTACTGATCGTATTTAAGAACAAAGCCAGCAGGCCTTACTCCATAAGTGCACATGGTATTGAAGAGGTTGGTTGTGAAGAACAGCCTGAGACACCAATTACCCTCCCTGGTAAGGCTCCCCATTTTTTTTCCCCCCTGCTTCTTTTCTTTGAGCTACAAAGGCTGTATATAAAAGCATTTTAGCACATTAATGATAATCTCTCTTTCAAACTTACCCATATCTATATGTTCTCCCAGACTTAATATGCTCAGAGCTTTTTAAGCTACAGTTCTGAGTTTCTAGACATGTAGCTTCTTGATCAAGTGAGCATGTTTGGGCAGAGAATGAGCCTTCATTCCTATCAGGGCTAGAAACAGGAATGTACTATCACTAGACAACCTCCAAAAGAGAGAGAAGCAAGCCCATAATCATGGCAAGAGAAATGTGAGCCAGTGCTGCATTTGGCTCCAGACTGACACTCTAACAATGTTTTAAAATCTTTCAAATTCAGAGGTAAGAATTGCAGATGTTAATATTAACTCTGCCTGTCTCAAGCTACAGAGAATTGGCATTTGCATTCAGAGTCATGCATAAAAATGCCAAATGTAGCTGTCATGCGAATTAATAACCTTTGGAAAAGTGTAACAAATATGCCTCAGTTTCTAGTGAGAAAAACAGTGGAAAATAGTTTTTCATATAGAAAAAAATCCAGTTTAACTTTTTGAAGTTCAATTTTTTTGTTGAGTTTATGTTCTAAGTAGGAAGTCAAACCCAGGCAATGTAGTCAATCCAAAATGTACCCATCTTTGCTTTCCAAAACCCATGCATTTTTTTCATGGTATTTGTGGACTTCAGTGTGAAACTAAATGAAAAGAAATTTTGATGTAGTTAAGTTCTTTGCAAGCTGAAATTTCTTTCCTGGGAGCAGCTGTGTTGGTACAGTACAAATACACAGAGACTCATGTCCAAATATGAGCCAACATCTGCCTTGCTGGAGTTTGATGAATGTACACCTGAGGTTAATACATGGGGGAGGGGAAAGAAAAGGAACTGATTTATATGCAAGTCCCTTGTTTTGTTATTTGCTCCATGATGTTGTTGCCACTGTTAGGCTGGCGTTTGAGATGTAACAAAGGCAGCACTACTGTCGTGTCTCCTGTGTCCACATGGGAGCAGGCTTGGGATGAGTTAGATGAGGGAAGGTGTCTGTGTTTGAGAGTAAGCCAAAAGCATTCTTCAGCAAGATCTAAGGACTGACTTTTCCTAAGGAGTTTGGAAAGAGCAGTTAACATAGAAATTAAATCCCTGAAAATAAGAAAAATTTCTGGGCGCCTCAGTCCCCACCAGCATCATCTAGAAATCCTCACTGTCTTTCTTCCTAAGCCAGGCTGGACTGCTCACCCCAAACTTGCCAGACTGTCTGATTCTACCAAATCCTAAATCAGTCATCAGAGGTATTTGCATCCTGACAAACTGTACTCCTGAGAGCACTGCCAGGTCCTAAAGAAACTGTGGGGGGCATGGTAAATAGATGCAGAGAGCATATCCATAGCAACCTATGCTAAACCAGCTCTCATCTGCCACAGCTTTGTTCTCTCCCTGTCCATTCTTCCAATTACCCAGAAGGAAAAAAGGGAGAAAACATCAATTTTCCTCATGTTTATCGCTTTTTTCAGGGGTTATGCCTTATTTGCACTTCAAAGATCAGTCTTCAATGACTTCTGAAGTGTGTCAGCTTTTAAGTAGGGTGGAGATTTTTTTCCATCTACAGCCTCCAAACATCCTGAGCTGAGGAGGAAAAAGCAAGGAAGGAGTGGAGGACCATGACCACCTCCCTTCTCAGATCACACCCTCTAAAAAGAGGTGATGATACAGGTGGATAGGATAGGTTAGATACAGGTGGATGAGAAACACTTCCCTGGCCTATGTCTCCATGACATGGACTTAATGTCTCCATGACATGATGCTTATCCTGTAAGAGTAAATGATATTGCAGTACTTACATGAGACCCATCTCATAGTGTATGAGAGTTGAGAGTCACCACTTTTTTGTTTCTGTAGTTACCACTGTACAATTAAAACCCACTGTTGCATGATGCATGAACAGTGTAGTGGCTCAGTGACACAAAAACTAGGTTCAGTCACGTCCCAACTCTTTAAGCTTGAAAACTCTCCTTGCCTAGATGCTCACAGCTATTGGCAGCTGTTGGGTTGTAGCTGTACTAAAACCATGGTTCTGTGATTTCCTGGTTTTCACCTGACTCATAGCATGTCCCACGATGCTCTTGGCTGTTGTCACCCTGAAAGACTTTTGGGACAGAGATTTCTTGGTTCAACATTTCTCCACCACTTAAAAGGGCAAGTTGTCAAACACATCTTGGTCTCCTACCCTTTCCTGCAGTACCAGCAAAAAAAAAACAAAGCAAGGAAACACTGCATAGGCAGTTCATCTGAACACAGATGTTTGTGTTCAGTGCAGAGAAATAATCCTCACCCAAACAGATCATTTCCTCACCCATTTGTCACAGGGTTTTTTAAATCAGAGGTCAGGGAATTTCTGCTCGGGGAGGATGTGGCAGAGATGATGACATCTGGGAAGGGATAGAGGTTCTCTGGTAATTGCTGTGGAGCAAGGTCTTATCTGGAAGAGGAAAGAACCCCCCTGGTGCTTCCAGACAGCAGATTGGTACATATTCAGCTCTCCTATCTGGGCCCCCAGCTGACACACTTCTGCAGCACCCTCTGCAAAATCCCAGTGGCAACTGCCACTTCTTTTTGCCCTTTTCAATTGAGAAGGTCCAAGAAACATTTTCTGGGCTTGACTCCCAATGCCTCAACTGACCTTAAGCATCAGCAGCCAAGATCATTGAATTACTACAAGTTTTGCCAAGGGGAAAGATGAAGAATCCTGTCTGTAAACTTCCTTCTGTGGGATGCCACTTTTGTCAGAATCATTCTCAGATCCTCTTTTCTGGAGCAATATGCCTTCATTTACACCACTGGAACCTCACTGACCTCCTGGAATGCAGAATCATATCCCCATCCCATTGCTGCATGCTTCCACAGGTAGTTTTGATGCAGACAATTTTTTAATGAGGAGGGTAGGAGGTCTGAGTTAGATACTATTCAAAGCCTCTAATACTTAGCTGCTCAAGGTAAAATTGTTCTCTCTCTGTTTCAGGGGAAATAAACACCTACAGGTGGAACGTCCCAGAACGATCCGGTCCTGGCAAAACAGATCCAAATTGTATCACTTGGGTTTATTATTCAACAGCAAATTTTGTTAAGGTAACCAAGAAATAGCCATTAAAGCTTGCATTGCTTTGGCTAACATGTCATGCCTTGTGTAATGTTTTTGAAAGGATCCTGCTTCTCAGCTGGGAGAGGACCACAGGCTAGAGGAACTATTTACAGAGCTAGATGCTTTGAGCTCTTTACTAACAGTTGCACATGCCTGGGTAATTTAATCTACAGAAATTCCAAGGCATACACCACAGTAATGTGATTTCCTTCTTAAAGAACAGTTGAAGGGATTTGGGGTAAAGACAAAACATTACACAAAATCACAGAATGATTAAGGTTGAAAGGAACCATTGGATGTCATTGCTTTGGTAAATTACCAGAGAGACACACAGAGAAAGAAGTTTTTAATCAGACTGATTTTTTCTCATTTGATAGGAAAAAACAATTTAATCTTCAGTTAATCTGTATCTATTTCATAACTGGATGAACTGAAAATCTGTAATGTATATATTTATTTTATTTCAGGACACGTATAGTGGTCTGATTGGGCCTCTTGTAGTTTGCAGAAAAGGAACTTTAGATGAAAGAGGTCTAAGGAAAGACATCGATCGTGAATTTACTCTTCTGTTTATGGTGTTCGATGAAAATGAATCCTGGTATTTGAAAGAAAATATTGAAACATACCTTCATAAGAATCCTGATGATTTTAATTCCACTGAGAACTTTGTAGAAGGCAACAGCATGCATGGTATGTAGGACTCGGCAGCAGCAGCCAAGAGGAAAGAGGTTTATTTTTCACAGCCCTTTTAGGAAGACATTGGACTCAGCCTGCAGTTACCCAACCATGTGACAACTTCATAAACTGCAATGCTGGAAACAAAAAGGTTTCACAAGGCCCAGATAAAATATTTTCTAACAAGATAGTTTACTCTTATACTTTTGGGAAGAGGCTGCCCTGCAAGGATTCCCTTGTCATTTGGGAGCTGTGTTCCTCCAAGGCTTGTTTTTTAGGAGCATAGGGATGATATTTTAAAACTGTGGCTGTATTTGCAGCCAGTCCAGGAGCCAGGCTGAATAGACTGGATGGGGACACACACAGCCCTGGCTAAGCATTCTTTTTTTTCTACAGCTGGTACCCATTTTAGGCAACAATTCTATTCCTTCTTTTTCCATGTAGCTTCTCAGCATAAATCCAGTTTGCTCAGGAGTTCAATCTCAACCAGTAAAAAAACTGTTTGATGCTCTGTAAGACAGAAAAATGTTTGCTGATGTATACTTACACAATTTGGCAACTGAAACAAAAGCATGACTGTCTCCCTGCAGTGGCAGTGGTCACTAGGGACAGCCCTTGTCCTGACCACACATGCCTGTCCCCTCTCTGCCTGAGCACTCTTTCTCCCCTGAAAGTGCAAAGGGTGCCTGAAGTAGAGGTTATAATCACCCATACCGTGGCAAATTATTAATCATTCCTATTTTGTCATTCTTCCAGCAATCAATGGGAAGATTTACAACAATCTCTTGGGTCTAACAATGAATGAAGGCGATAGGACAAACTGGTATTTGATAGGAATGGGCAATGAAGTGGATATCCACACAGTTCACTTCCATGCACAGACCTTCATCTTCAAGGTTGGTAAAATAAATCAAAATAAAACTTTTATAGTGTGATGGGAAATCTATGAGAAAAACAAGCAAAAAAAAAAAATCCATATTTCCAGATTTCCAGCCAGGTTTTGTCACTTAGGCACAGAGCCCTGGGCTGATGCTGAGGTTGGTGGGAGTTTTGCATTTGAAGGAAATATGAAATGAATGAGATCCTTACAAAGCTTCTATTACCCTAGTAGAGGACATGCTTAGGTGGGTTAGAATATGTGATTACCATATGAGGGAAAATATAGGAAGGAAATTAGAGTTATGCTGGGTTAGAGTATGGTTTTATGCTGTGAGAGTTTGCCACTGGCAGGACTACATAAAAATATTTCAAAGAAACACCTTTGCTCAACCTACAGTTGGAGTCATCAGGAGGGGTCTGCTGTTGTTGCACAATGGATTAAATGAGAGGTGTCCACAGACCTCAGTTTCTCTGGATGATGCTCACTAGAAATGAACAAGAATCATTTGATCTACCTGTAGGAGCTGGACGTCTAACTGGAATATTTCAGTATTTGAGGCATGACTTTCTCTCACAATTCTGGTTTTGCTTTGCCACAGACAGATAAGGACCACAGAGGAGATGTATATGACCTTTTCCCTGGGACTTTCCAGACAGTTGAACTCATAGCAGAAAACCCTGGAACGTGGCTTCTGCACTGTCATGTGGCCGATCACATCCATGCTGGCATGGAGACAACCTACACCATCAATAAATCAGGTGCACTATCAGAAACATCCTGGGACTCAGAGCTGGTACTGTGGCACAACTGGATGGAAGGCAGGCATGAAAGGAAGAGAGCTCACCTGTGCACTGGTGGGAAGCACCTGCACTGCCATGGCCAGTTAGCAGTGACAGGAGACAGGACAAACAACCCTAATGACATGGCAATCTTTGGTGCACTTTGCTGCAGCTTGAAAGCAGTTGGTGCTTCACAAGTGCCCTTCTGAGACAGTGGCAGCCTAGGGACCATTTGTCATTTAAAGGTGGCACAGAAAAGATCTGCAAAGCTGTTTTTCAGCCTTTTTGCCACACTGTGTGGGAGTGCCTACAGTCTGGCATGGTGCTGGTTCCTCCCTGTGACCCCTGAGTTGCAGAGTTGTTTGGGCTCCTCCCTGCACAGGCAGACACCAGCTGGGATAAAAGGAGCTCCAGAAAATGGCTGTTCATCTTGTCCAAGAAATAGGTGATCTCTTGACTAAGAAAAGTTGGAAAACTTTTTGAGTGGTGCTTGTCTCTTCCAACACATGTGAGTGAAGCCAAAAGTGTTTTGTGAGCCTCTCCACATCACATTACTTCACTAAACATCTGGATCCAGCATCTCCAGCTTAGTTCCCCACTGTGCTGGCCACACTCCTCTACAAGAGTTGAAACAGTGCCAGTAGGCACACCTCATACCTATAACCCTGTAGCACCCCAATGACAAATGTAGATGCCAAATGTAGCCAAAATACTCCTTCCTTGGATATGATGAATTTATTTGATGCCATATATTCATGTGGGCTGTGAGATTTCAAACAGACAAGCAAATGCAGAACAGAATCATGGAATGGTTTGGGTTGGAAGGGACCTCAAAGGGACCTCATCTCATTCCAACCCCCCTGCCATGGACAGGGACACCTTCCACTACATCAGGTTGTTCAAGGCCCCATCCAGCCTGGCCTTGCCCACTTCCAGGGATGGGACATCCACACCTTCTCTGGGCAACCTGTGCCAGTGCCTCACCACCCTCATCATAAAAAATGTGTTCTTTAGATCCCACCTAAATCTACCTTCTTTCAGTTTAAAAGTTACTCCTTGTCCCATCACTACAGTAAGTAGTGGAGTAACAGAGATGCCTACAGAGAAGGGGAATGTTGCCCATGGAGCTGCCCAGAGGAACAGTTGTGAACTAATCACAATTTCTGTTCATATCAACAAGGTAGAAATAATGAAATAAAGTCAACTCTACTTTTTCAAAAGAGAAAAAAAATATTTATTAAGGCTTCCAACTTAACTATGCTTTTTTTTCACCCTGAGAAGAGAGACGAGAGTGGGAAGTTCCTTCAGAAGGAGGACACACAACTGGAGCAAACAATACAACTACTGCAACAAACAAAACCACTGCAAAGGGTAAGGATTTTTTAAAATGTCATTTAAAACTCTTCAGATTCGTGTGCAGATTTCTCATTAATGACTCTATTTTAACAGATTATGACAACAAAGTGGGGAATTTTTTCGGCAAAACTTTGAGTCCTGGAGAAGCCAGCCTGATACTCGCAGCTTTTTTTTGCATTGGACTTGTCCTACTGTCAACAGCATTAATCTTCTTCTGCTTCATCACCCACCAAGGAAATAGAATCCATTACACAGCTCTGGATGATAAAAGTGCACTTCTGGCAGATTCCCTGTAAATCCCCACTTCTAATATCATTCACAGGGACTCACTGGATTTCACAACATAGAACCATAAAACCATTAAGTTTGGAGAACACCTCTGAGATCATTGAGTCCAACCATTAGCCTAATACTGCCAGGAAACATGCTGCTAATAAAACTGGAGCAGGGCATATGCTGACAGTCCTACCCCATGGCCAGTGCTCACAAGAGTGAACATGAGCTGTAGGGCTCAGCTCCAAGAGCCAGGTACCACCCATCACCATTTCCACTCCTCTGGAGTTCAGATGAGCTCTGTCCAAGATCCAATCTGGCAGCTGAGCAGAGCAGCACACCTCTTGGCATCCACTGGGTTTTCACAGGAGTAAGGAGCAGGCAGAATGGCATCCATGTGCTCTGTGCATAAACATGGGGTTCACACTAGGAAATAAACACCACCAGGGACTGGCTTAAGTTGTCAGCTGCTGAAGGAGCAGGTGCCAATCTCTAAGTCCTTGCAGTTTCCCAAAGTCTGGCTCAATTAATACACCACCATTCAAGTGATTCTCTTTTTTTTTTTTTTTCCTGTTAAATGAGGAAACTTTGCTCTGGGGACAGATTTCTGAAGACCTACAAATAAATTTTAGCACCTGATGGGTTCAGCAGTGCCCCTGCTGTTAGTTTCTAACAGCTTTTATTTATCTCTATAAATCTAGCTCTGAACAACCTCCAAGAGATTAATTGACATTGTAAATGCTGCTTATTATGGTCCTGATTCTGTACCTTTTCTTTGCACTGAGCAACACCTCTCTCCCTACCTGTAATGAAGCCATCAGGAGGATGATCTTTGTGCTCTGCGAGGCAGACAGATAGAATCAGGACATGTTTAGTGATACTTGAATGTTTGTAGCTAATTTTTTTGTTAGATTGTGTTCATTCTTGCCTGCTCATGCCTGCTATATCTCTAGCAGAGGAATTCCAGAACAAACACCTCTGTAAAACTGTTTACACAAATTTGATTTTGAATGTAAATTCAAGTTGCAGTTATGGTTTTTTTAAATTTTATTTTTTCCACTTCTGTACTTTAAAGTATGTTCAAACGTAGGAAATTTTACTGTGCAACACTCTTACTGTAGCTTAAATGTGTCCTGCACTGATGTCCAGTCAAACAATATGTTGAAGGTTCTTGTATGTTTCTCAGTAATTTCTTTGTTTTCCTCAGTCATTTGAAAGCACACACATAAAGTACAAATGCAGGACCGAGCCCTTATAGAATTTACATCATATAAACAAACAAAATTTCCTTATCAAAATCTCCAATTTGAGCTGGCAAAAACAGATACTCTAAACCCTTTCATCTTCCTGTCCTTTAAACTTTAAAATTGGGGTCTCCTGTTCTGTGCAAAAATACTGTCTGTGCAGAACTTTAGCTCTCTGTGTACATATAAAATTAAAGCCTTTCACTCAAAATGCACTATTAAGAAAGGAAGTTATTTGGTACTTCATTTCTAGGGTAGCTAATGCACCTGATGTTTTAGAAACAGAATCTTAAGTATGTTCTGACTGTCGAAACTAGTTTGCCAAAGTGATTACATTGATAATAAAAAACCCCAGCTATTTGTATGAACCTTCTGGTACAGTTCATTTCCTCTGTCCTGCTCCTCAGCTGGACAGTGGCTGTGAAACCAGAACAAAGGCTCCAAAGGGCCCCAGGACATCTCTGCTGCCAGACCAGGAGACACAGACTGCCACAGGGACCATGAAATGTCACAAAAAGCGTAAAGCAGTGAGTTTGCCATTCCTGCCTGGTGCAGGCAGCCCTGTGCCAGCTGTGCCCTGACACCTGTGTTGAAGGACAGCATCTGTGCTGGGCTGAAGCACCAACAGGAGCAGAGTTAAGCAACAAAATGAACAGAAGATCAAGTCATTGAGGCAGGGATGTTCTCCACTGAGTGCTACAGGCCCTCAAGTATGAAAAATCTGGATTATTAACTGGGGTAGCAGTTGGGAACTGTCCTAAATCCAAAAGCTTGAAAAGTGACAAATACAAGGTCAATCTTAAAAAAAATTTCCAGAGGACTAAACAGCTCTGTCGGTCACACAATGAGAGCTGGTTAAAGCTGTTCTAAAAACAAAACCAGGAAAGTGTCAAAAGGAAGAGAAGAGAACATGGAAGAATTTATACTTTTTTTCTTTTTCCCCAAAGAAAATTGTGCCATAGGAAGGTTTTTGAAGGACTCAGTGCATAGGTGAGAAATGTGGATGAATATAACCTGCTTACATTTCCATAAGATCTTTGAGAAGGTCTTCAGTTAAAGCTTCTTAAGGAAATGAAATCACCATGGGAGGAAGAGTCCATGGAGGTTAAATAACTGGTTAAAATACAGTGAAAAGTGGTCAGATTTCATGTTGAAAGTCACTCATGGGGTGCTACATGACTTGCAGGACATGCTTGTCCTTGCTCTTCACTATTTTATCTAAGTGTTGTGAAAAAGAGTGGACAAGTTCAGTGACAATCTTAAGCACACGTAGCATGAAAAATCAGTGAAAAAAAGGACAAAATTTATTACTGATACATTTACAGTACTACATGTGGAAAAAAGCAATCAAGCAATCCTCACCTTATGTGTATCATACTGTCTAAGCATCTGCAAAATGGGATCTTATTTGTAATACTTTTATTACATTAGCTCCAGTGTTGTTTAGTGGGCAGAAAGGCAATTAAATATTAGGAATCAGTACAAATTAAGAATAGAGCAAAACAGAAAATCACTTAGTCCCATTACATAAATGTCTGGGGCACCTGCATCTTGTATACAGCATGAGTCAAATCTCCTGGCCTCATCCAGCAAAGCAGCACAAGATCAGCACAAAAAGAACAAGAAAGGGGGTCAGTATTGTAGAACAGTTTCCATATGAGGATTGATTTCCTTGGCTTATGGCTTGGAAAAAAATAGGAAGGAGAATTGAAAGCAGATAGGATAGCAGTTTTATAAAGAGGAATTTGAGTGGAGGAGGGACTAGTTTGTCCTTTTTGTGGAAAGAAATGAGCTGGGGGAGTGTTACATACATGACAGCACAGCACAGGAAGTGGCTCTTCATAGGGTGGACATGTGATTTCTTCTGTGACTCCTGGGCTGAGGATACTCCAAGCTCACAGAGGTCCAGAAACCAACAGGGAAAATACAGAGGGGCAAACAAATTAAGGGTTATTAAAGGTGAAGGCACCCCAGTGACTCCCTCAAAAAACTGACCTGAAAAGCAGCAATCAAAACATTTTGGGTGGGGAAAATGCCACAGTACATGGTGCTAGGTAGCTTAGGGACTTGGAGCACCTCTCAGACTGTGGTGGGGACACGAGTGCTGATACAGCTGGGGCTCATCAGCCTGGACAGAGTGCCTCAGGGGCTCTCCACAGTGTGTGCAAATAGCTGATGGAAGAGTAGCATGGACAGAGTCAGGCTGTTCTTGGCAGTGCCTGGCGAGATGATCTGAGCTGATGGGCACAAACTTGACACAAGAGGTCTCCATTCAAACACTGTACCTGTGTTGAGGCAACCACAGACATTAATATAGACTGGGAGAACCCATGGAGAGCCCCCCTCTTTGGGGGTTCTGGTGGATGAAAAGCTGGACATGAACAAACTGTGCTCAGAGTGCAGAAAGCTAACCTCATCCTGGGCTGCATCAGAAAGAGTCTGGCCAGCAGGACAAGTGAAGTGATTCTGCCCCTCTGCTTTGGTCTCTTGACACCCCACCTGGAGTGCTGTGTCCAGCTCTGGGGCCCCCAGCACAAAAAAGACATGGACATGCTACAGCACGTCCAGAGGAGGCCACAAAGATGCTCCGTGCAGGGGCTGGAGCAACTCTCCTAGAAGACAGACTGAGAGAGTTGCGATTGTTCAGCCCAGAGAAGAAAGGCTCTACACAGACCTCACTGTGGCCTTCTAGGACCTAAGGGGGCTTATAAAAAAGAGGGAGAATGGCACTTTACAAGGACATGCAGTGATAGGAGAAAGAGGAATGGCTTTAAACTGAACGAGGGTGAGTTTAGAATAGATTTTATTATGAAATTCTTTCCTATGAGGATGGTGGCACAGGTTGCCCAGAGAAGCTGTGGATGCCCCATCCCTGGCGGCGTTGAAGGCCAGGCTGAATCTGGCCTAGTGGAAGGTGTTGCTGCCCACAGCAGGAGGGCTAGAACTAGATCATCTTTAAGGTCCCTTCTAAGCCAAGCCATTCTGCGATTCCGTGACCCGCGGTGCTCCTGGCACTGCCCACAGTCCCCCTCCCTCAGGCCGCGGCCCCGCGCCCCTCGCCGGGCGGGGCCGGGCCGGG
>VZRH01001926.1:350903-411653 GCA_013397555.1 Urocynchramus pylzowi | reverse complement strand
CCGCGGGAAGGAGAGCTGCCTTGCCGGAAAACAGCCGTGCCGGAGAGCATCCCTGGCAGCAGGCTCGTCCAGGTGTGCTGGGCTTCCCGGCCGGCCCTCCCTCCCTCCCTCCCCGCGTGCCCTCCTCCTCGCTGGGGCATTCCCTGGCCGCTGCCGTTCGCTGAGCGCCTCCCGAGCAGGAGCCTTGTCAGCCCAGCCGAGCATCTGCTCCCGTGGGAGCGGTGGGGAGCGCTGAGGCCGTGCCGCCCTTTGTTTCCCAGCGCGGCTCAGACTGGAGCAGCCAGCCGGGATGTGCCCGGGAAGCGCCCGTCTGCTGCCGCTCGGGGTGCTTGGCAGCGGGATCTCGGTGTCGCTCAGCTGTCAGGGACAGGTGCCACGGAGGAGGGCTGTCGGTGGGGCTGGTCACCCGCAGGACGGGCAGTGGGAGAGCTCTCTTAAAGCTTTCCGCTGCTCCTCTGCCCTCCTGCAGCTGCTCCAGTTCAGTTTTCAATTTCTGCCGTGACTCGGTAGATGAAACTATGCTTTACAGGTAAAAGGCCAAGTTCCCCAATTATTTTACTATCTTTTTATTTACCCATCTCCCCAAGTAAAAAAAGTGATTATGCAGCAGCCCTTGGCATGAGGAATGGAACTAAATTATCTTTAAAGTCCCCTCCAACCCAAGCCTTTCTGTGATTTGCTAAGAATAGCACTATATGAATGAAGATTTCAAAGGTGTGTGCATAATGCTGTCCATTTTGAGACAGGGGTGAGTGATGGGATTTCCAGCCTTTCAAAGAGATAGTTTGATTTGCTGCATGTACCTGTGTATTGGCATTCAGTGTCATATACCTGATCTCCATCATCTACAGGACTGGGTCAAGTGAATGCCAGGAGAGTGGAGACTGGAATGGGACTTTGGACAAGTGGTGAATCTGTGCAAAGCCATCATGAGTAGCATTAGTCAGGTAACAGATTGCTTGAGAGATGAGATGCCCCTGGTTGCTGTATTTACAAACAGCTACACCCCTATTGCACCAGATTGCTGTGGCTCACAATAACTGCACAGAGAAATGAAGGACAACCAGACTGGGAATGCTGAGAACAGATCTGAGCCCCAAGGCAGCTCTGTTCATCCAGAAACTGGATGGTTACATCCCTATTTCTGCACTCTAACCTGCTTCTTTTAGTTTTAGATCTGCTACTGATATATGCACATTTCTGCCTCTTAAAGCAATGAAAAAGAGGGTTTGCATTTCCATACAGTAGCTTGTATATGGGCCCCTTAATTCTTCTTTCTCCTTCTACTCTGGAAGTGCTGGATCCAGTTTGAAACAGTGCCTGGATACCAATGTTTCTTTTATTTCTTTCATTTTAATCCCTTACACAAAGATCAAACACACAGTTGAACTGGAGAGTTCAGTAAAGTGTGCCTTTCTTTCAGATGAGTTAAGTTCTCATCTTTCAATTATTTCAGTATTAAAACTATTTTGAATTGAATCTGTGAGTGCAGTAGATTCATAAAGCAGGAATGAAAATGTGGGCTGCATCTTGCTAGTCCTTCTTTTTGTTTATAATCCTGAGAACCTGTTAGAAGAAAACACAGGGTTGAAAACTGAGCTTTTTTAGTTGAAAAATAAATATGCAAATAAATATGAGAAGTACTTATTATTGTTATTTCCGGGCATGGGTGAAACTGCACCACGTGGTGTCCATACAGAAAGTGATAGTAAATCAGCCATGCTGCTGTGACAGCTGTCACCTATTTCCCACACAGTCCTGGCAGCTAAACAGGCTGGCTGCTTTATGGGGCAGCCCAAAACTACTTCCATTAAGGCATTTGGGGGAACACTGAGGATTTTAGGGTCTGGAAATGCCTGGTTGTCTGTGCTGTGGTGTTCAGCTGGTGATAAAATAGACAGCAGGGTTTGTTTTCAAACACTTTGTGATATAATCACACTCTGAAAAAGCTCAGGAGTGCTAAACAGGGAAAATGTCAGGGTCCATTTTTAGGTCTGAAAAAGAAAACTCAGAGGTGGATGTGAAAGTGTTTGGTGGAAATACCTGCCTCAGAGTACAAAAACTGAACACCCTCTCCAAAAATGAGTGCTCAGCTCCTATTTCTGTTTGGATAATTGCATTCTTCCCACCTCAGGTTCTCTTGGCACCTCATCCTGTCCTCTTCCCTTCCTGCTGTGCTTTCCTGTTCCGTTGCAGTGTGGTGTCAGACACCTGCAATTTTCCTCGTACACATGGTTGCTCTTAATTATGTAAAATTATTAAAATGTTTACAAAGGCTATGGAAGTTTTCTGAAGCCACTAAGTAACTTTTAGTTTTGATGGGAGTTTCAGGAAATAAATGAGATTCCAGCTGAATCACAGAGGATTTCTCTGCTGGAGGTGTGGAAAACCCAGCTGTAGCACCCAGCCAGTGAGCAGTGCTGACATTCTGGGGTTAGTGCCTGCACCCTGCTTTGGCATTCTTCAGGGGCAGGAGGAGAACTAACCTGAGCTTACTTTTTGCTATATTTTAGAAACCCATGGTCATTTGTAGTTTTGTGAGGTTTTTAAGCTGGTTCTGGTAGTAGTTATGCAGTGACTGAGCTGTTGTCTGCTATCCCTGGGAATCTTTGCTACTGGAAAACCTGCACCTGTTACCTCTTTGCAGCTAGACCTTGTTTTATACAATTTTACATAGTTTTATGCAATTTTATTTATACTGGGAAAGGGAAAAGGGAAATAACAATAGGATTGTGAGGATTGTGTTGTACATGTATATTCCTTATATTGTGACTTGATATTATTTCCTTGTATTATTTGACAGTTCTTGCATAGATTACACCAGAGGTGGTCAGGTAGTATGGTAACAAAAACCATCTAAATATAGCTATGATAACAGAAACCATCTAAATACAGCAATTGTTCTTATAAAGGGGAAAAAAAGCCCCTGAAAGATGGGGCACCCTCAGCAGTGTATGAGCCAGAAATGAATAAAGTTTTATCTGTGCCATTTTTAGTAAGAACAGCTCTGAGTCAGGATTGAGGTTCCAGTTTCTGAACTCAGATTGTGTATTGCAAGATGTGCTTTCTTACTGTAAACAGCTTGGCTGAAAACATAGATATTTTTTTCCCAGGGTGCTGCTTGGATTGGGATGCTGCAGCCCTAAGCAGATACAGTCAGATGAGCAGAGAGGAAATCGAAACAAGCTGCTTCATTTTGGCTTCTGCCAAAATTCAGCTTAGTTCTGGAAAAAGTATCAATGGCTGTCTTGGGTTGGAGCTGAAAGAAAAGCAGATGTGAGAGCTATCCACTCAACATCAAATATTTTCATCCTTTTCTGTAGGAAGGTAACTGCTTGTCACCAAATAGTGTTGGACCTCCTGCATGCAGCAGCTGGCAGGCACAGCTGTGCAGTGGGCAGCCTGTACTGGCTGCATTCACTGCAGCCTCGTGTGGGAGCTGATGGCTGGGAAGGGACACGAGAAGGGAGGGAGAGAACGGAGAAGAACGGAATTTTGTGGTGGCCACAGCAGCCCTTACTGCATGTGTGGTTTGGGTGTTGGTTGTGCATGGCTCATAGGTAGCTGGGATGAAGTAATCCACATGTTTTAGGATCTCTGTTTTATCATATAAGAAAACACCTTGTAAACTTTTCCAGGACACAGAAACCATCACATGTTGAGTGTAGACAGCTGTGAAATTTGGTTATAATGAAGGCTTGGGTAGTGCAAGCTGGCTTATCAGTTGTGGCAGGATGATGGGCTAGGAAGTACCAGACCATGGGCCAACCCACAGCATCTGCATGAATCTGTCGAAATGGAGATTTGTTGTACTGAAACCATCTTATTTCCCACTGGTGATTTCTGGTGTATCTTACCATGCTGGAGGATGCTCAAAGGTGGGAAGGTGGAGCCTTGCCTTATGCTCTGCACACCACAGGGTTAATGTCCCCATTGACCACTTTGGACTTGCCCAGTGGTGACAACCCTTACTTGCCCTGCTCATTTTCCACCTAATTTATGGGTACTTTTTTGAAGTGCTTTGGCTGGCAGAAAACAGAGTGAAGGATAGCTAGTGGGGGGCTCTGGGTGCTGCATGCCAGAAGCTTCTGTGGGAACCACGATGGCATCAGTGCCCCTTACTGCATGTCCAGGTGGGCCTGTATCTCTTTATATAAGTTAATCAAGTGTCTGAAACAGTAATGAGAATAAAATGTATAGAAATGGAAAAAACAAAAACAAAAACAATTGAAACTAAATCGTAACAAATGTACTGAAAAAAACGGTCTTGACTCTTGAATTGGGCTACTTTCCTCTCTTGCTATCGTCTGTCTGGTCCTCCCTGCTGATGTCCCTCTCCCTTCATGTTCACAAGTTCCTGGGGAGGCTTTTAGGAAATAATCCTATCTTGTGACTCCATAAGAGCTGGGGGCTAAAGTTGGGTGGGGCATAATTAAGGTAAAGACTATTACTGTGGCAGCTGCTGGCTGAGAGCTGGAAAAACCCCTCCCTTCAGTGCTGCTGAAGCAGGCTGTATGCTAATAGCTGACTGTTGCACACCTTGCATTTAATTCAGCAGGATGCTGTGAAACCCAGGGCGTTAATGGAGAACTGAGACAACAAGTGTTTGAGTAGCCTCAGCCCAGAGCAGCCAGACAGGCTGAGAACTTCTGTCAGAGAGGTGCAGATCCCAGCAGGATACACTGTGCTGCTCTTTGGGAGGTCAGGAGTGCTCAGGAGAGAGCAGAAGCTCTAGCATCAGGAAAAGGCCTGTGTCTCTGGTCTCCCTGCGAGCCTCTCAGGGCCCCCGGCCAGCCCCGGCTCGGCAGACACCGGGGGGGCTCCCCCGATGCGTCCGACAGCGGGGGGACACTCTGAGGACACTCAGAGGGGGGACACTCTCTGTGCCCCGAGGGGACTGATGGCAGCTGGGCCAGGGCCTTTGCAGCAGGAGAGACACTGGAGACAGTGGGAGAGGAAAAGGCTGACTCTCAGCAGGGGCTATTCCAAGGTTTATTCAGAGCTCCCGAGGGACTCCTGCAACCTCAGGGGGCCTCCTGCTCAGAGCAACGGGAGGTATGCCAAGGTCACATTTAAAGGGAGGTGGAAACAAAAAATAGATAATGTTTGTTGACCAATAAGGATGCTAAAGGGATGGAATTTAGAGGAATGGACATTTTGGGCAACGTATAGGATACTTCTTGGGGGGCTGACTCTTGGCCTCCAGCTAATCACACGACGGATTTGGCCGAAGGTTCTGGATAGAGAGGATGGGATGCTGAGTGATTGACAGAGGGTCAGGGTGGGGGGTTTGGGGATGATCTCAACCCAGGAGAATGATAACACAGATATAGGGAAGGGGTACAGTTTGGGGTAAACTACTTAGGAAAACTAAAGGAATACAAAAAACTATTGCAAAGCATTACAAAGTATTACAAAATATAAAAACACACTACAACAGGCCTGCCTGGGCAGCCAGAGCAAACTTGTAAAAACATTTGCTTTAGTATCAAGTTCTAAACTGTCATTGTGTGAGCATCTTCAGCTGCTGGTAAGATTTTTTCTGTTTAATTCCTATAGAGCCAACTTTACATTTCCTCTGGAAATGATGGTAAGCTGCTTTAGCTGCCAGAGTAAATGTAAAAAGAGTCATGGGCCTCTGGTGTTGACTGAGATTTGGGGTACCACCCGTGTTGGCAGGGAAGCTAGATGGTCATTGCCACTGTTTCGAAATGCTTCTCCTTCAGATGAAGGGAAACTTTCTTTGTTTTCCTTAAATCTCAGTGGTGGAAATTTAATTCACAATTCCTATTCCCCATGAATCAAAAAACTTACCACTCTGAAGGCTATGCTTGATAAATACCCAGCTCCTTTCCCACTGCATGATTTTGAGACTTCTCTCAGGGATAACTTGCAGCCATGTAGAAAGAGAAATATAACTGCTAATTCCTCTGGCCCACTTCACTTGAACATTGTATCACCTGAGCTGTACATTCTGCTTCTGCTCCATTGCCAAAGTACCTCTGGCAAGAGGTTCTTTTCTCCAGTGCCCCCTTTTGCTCCATACTTTTTTCTTCAACAGATTCTGTTTCACCCAACCGTCCACTTTGGTCATTCCTTCAGGTCTGCTCTCCACATGTACATTTGTTTCTTCTTTGGTGTGCATTGGGATTCCTTTTTCATTCTTTAAAATATTTTTTAATGTTGGTGTGGAGGATGTGTGTTGGATGGTGCCTGGCAGTCTGTGCATTGTCTATGTGTGCCTTCATTTTTTTGTTTAGGTTTTTGTTTAGTGGCTACTAAAGAGCATAATTCTTGCTAGATGAAATCAGATGTTTGGGTATCATGGGTATCAAAGTTCATTTTGCCTTGTGGAAAATTATAGAAATAATTAATGGCCAGGTTTTCCTCCAAGCATGTACAAAACTTTTTCCAGTGGCTGCAGTGTATTAGAACCCAAATAATTACTTACTGAAGGTTTAATCCCATCAACTGCAATAATTTGATCCTGGTTCAAGAAAAACAGTTAAGCCTATGATTAGCATTGATTTTTGAATGTCCTGTCTGCTAGCTGCAGTGTCTTAATTAAATTTGTAAGTCAGCATAGAGGTTTTGAGCCACTGAAGAGGAAACCAGTCTGGCTTTCTGGCTTTACCCTCTCTTTTGTGAAGGATGCAGCCAGAGGGTGCTGATCCCTCAGCTGATCCTGCCTTGGACCCAGCAAAGCAGTCCAGTACTCAACAGGGATTCTCCTTTCAAACTGAGATTTCCTTGAGGTTCTGAGAGTTTCTTCTCATACACAGATTTCCTGCACAGGAGCTGTAGAAGAGCCAGTTACAGGGGGGAAAAGGATATTCCTAGTACAGATGTGGAGGCAATAGCTGGAAGTTAGTTGGCAAGGCACCCATGAAGATGTGCCACAGCTGTGTGGGGTGACAGCTCGTCCTTGCTGTGCACTGGCTGCAGTGACTCAGGCTTGTACTCTGCACTCAGCTGCATGCCTGCAAGTAATTCCTGCTGCCAACAACCAGCCCCATCTGGTAATCTTAGCACACTTGGAAAAGCATCATTTCATCATATGTGGCTGCACACCTGCTGCTGCCTAGCTTTCTGCAGCTCTTTTGGGTGGCCTGTCTTTAGGACAGCCATAATAAACGGCATTTTTTTATCCTCACTTGTTTGCAAAAGTAAAAGTCAAATCCCTATTGCTCCCTCTCCAAAGCTAATTTAGTATCAGGAAATGATTGCAAAAAAAGTCTGTTGCTAAGAGTAATGATAAATTGGCCAAAGACTGTTGTGGCAACTGCTTAACAAATGCAGTCTTTTGTTATTCCTCATCCTTCTTGCTTGTATATTTTATCTCCCTGTTGTTATGGGCTTGTTAGCTGCTTTTCTCTTTCCCAAGCTATTACTTGTGGGAGCAAGGGACAGGAATGGTTTCATGTCACCAATCCAGGAGGCTGTTCCTGTGATAGCAGAGGGCTATTAGCTTCTCATAAACTAGCCCTGGGCATAGCTGTGTGCACAGCGGGTCTGTGGAAGGCATGTAGCCCTGTGCCAAATTTCTCGAATAGAAATGACAGATTTTCTTTTCAAATTCCTCCAGAATAGTCCAACATAAAATAAATTATCCCTCTATATATACTGCTGTTTTTCCTTTGGAGGAGAGAAGGAAGGAAGGAAGGAAAAAAAAGATTTCCATCTTTGGAAATGGTGAGCATTTTCTGAGGCATGTAATGGTCTGTGTTTTGTATGGATGATGCACGAAAACATCTTCCCTGTATAAGTCCTAGCATTACCACCGTTACTGCAAAGTTGCAATTTGAATTAACAAGTGTTTACAAGCAGGACTGCAATCAGATAGTTAAAAACCAGTCCAGCAACTGGAGTGTCCCCCTGCTGGAGGGTGAGCTCTGCCTGCCTGGCTCCCAAGTCAGGTTTCCAGAGTCCCTGCTGAAACACTGGGGACTATGAGTGATGGCCACTGCTCTGCTACAGCACTGGCAGTGCTGGAGCTATTCTGGTATGAAGCTGTGCACATGACATTTTGGAGAAGGAGGCTGGCTGCCTTTTTCATCACTGGTTTGGGAGAAGGGGCCTGCATGCATTTTTCCTCACTCCTGCCTTTTAGACACTCCATCACTTTAAGTGGTGTTCCACCCATTAATGAGAATGAACACATGGAATGTGGTTTTTTTTATGGATGCACAAGCATGAATAAGACAAAGCATCTTTCTGAGCACTCCATTGCTCTTCTCTTGAAAGGGTCACTTGTTTGCTGTTCCACACTGGGCACAGCCACCAGCAGGAGATTGGTTAAATGATGACAGCAGGGCATAAATGGTCCTTATCCAGTGGAGAGCAGATATTAAATGCCTGCTTTTTTCTTTGCTTTCTTTCCCCCCCTTTTTTTTCTGCAATATATTATTTCTTTGGTTTCCACAACTAATGGAAATCATCTGGAAAACAAAAACTCCCAAGGCTTTGGGGGAGTGCAAGTGCTTGTCTGGTGCCAACTTTGCTAAATCACGTGAGCTCTGCTCTGATAAATAGTAACTTGTTTTCCATGAGGGAGACTTGTGACAGGTCAAACCATGATGATCAAACCATGTTCTTATGATACTACAACCCTAGAAATAATTATAATGGTGACTCATACGGAAAGGCTTTTATTCATAAAGCTCCCTGACTATGCTACATTGTAAAGAGGCTGTACAAGTTACAAGGCGAATGCAGTTGGCTCCTTTTCCAAAAGAAGTTGTTATTCTCTGAAAACTGAACTAGCAAAAAGGCATGACAAAGGATACAGGCTTATGTTACATACTTACTCCCATAAAGCACAGAGCAATTCCATTAGCATAACTTAGATGAATGTGTTAAGGGGAAAAAAATACAGCAAATTTTCCCATGTTGGTCTTTTGATATTGGCAAAAGTGTTGAAGTGTTGCTCTTAGAAGAAATGTTCATGGAAGAGCCATGTCCACTCTGTGTAATTATTTGGTGAAATGACTGTCCTGCTGCAACCTTTATGGAAATCTGGTGGAAATATATTTGTGTTGGGGGGATTGCTTTCACTGTCAAAGCTTCATAAAGAAAGTTGAACCCCTTCATCCTGTTTTACTGGTGTTACCTGAGGAGCCACTGGTACTCCATGTCCCACAGCCACTTTTCCACTTTTGGTTGAAGTATGCTGTGGGAGGAGTCACCTGGTGCCTGTGACTGGCCAGGGCAGAATTTGACCCTAAGGCTGGCAAATAGCTGCTCTTGCTGTCAGTTAGAGCCTTGATCTTAATTTGAAGCTCCTGAGCAGCTGGAGAGGTCCTGGGAGTAAATGGGGATGACAGTGTTATGCATCATCTTGGACACAGCACATCACTGCACTGATGAGGAGGGGCCTGGCACCCTTTGGAGGTGTCTGGGGCCACAATTTCTCTGCCAAAAATTACAGGAGGAAATCCTTGTTTTCACAGATATAACTTGAACCCCTCCAAATAATTTGCAGTCTCAGAGACAGAAGTGGCAGCACCCTGGGAAAACCTGCCCTTCCATCATTGCAAGGACTGCCAGGCTACAAGAGCAGTGTTTGAGGTCTTGTTACAGGAGACATGTGAGCTGTAGATTGTGCTTTTGGGAAGTTGTGACACGATGGTATGTGATGGCATTTGTTGCCTCGGGCCTGGTCTGGTCACACTTTGTATTTGTCAGTTCCCATTTGGCCAGCCTGAGTTAAGTGCAAGTGGGAAAGGTCTTAAAGGTCACATTCCCCACAAAACTTACAGGCCTAAAAGACAGGTGTTCTAATATGCTGTCTCAACCCCTAGGAGACATCCTTAGATGGATCCCTGTGGGAGTTACAGCCTTTGGGGGCAGTGGGAACTCAGGGCCCTCCTCCCTGCAGAACTGCTGGGCTTTGTCTGATCACTTAACCTGATAACTTTGGGTACAATAACATCTTAAATGTGCACTTTGCTTCCTAAACTTGTTCTCTTATTTTTTTTTTTTTTCATCTTTTGAGGCTGCAATAACTTTTGCTTTGTTTTCCCAGGTGCTCAGATAAGCTGTTTTGCACCCAGCTCTTTCTCCTGGCGACAAGCTGCTTATGTGGACTCCTACTGCTGGGCAGCTGTGCAGCAGAAGCAACCATCCCACAACAACTTAGAAAACATACCCCTGTGGCTGCATAAGGTATGTATAGGTCTCCATCTCCTGACAAAGTTATTCCCACATAGAAACCTACCTTTGCCTCACTTTTCTGGTTTCTCTGCTCTTCTGTAGTCCTGGCCTTTGACTTGACTCTCTATTTTTAGATTGTTTTCTCTCCCTTACTCCCAAAGAGGGTAGTACTAGAGAAGGTATTTTATGCTTTTAAATAAAGGGTCACCAGTTATCTGGCACAAGAGTAGTGTTAATGTTGCTGTGTTGCCCTGGAGTAAATGCTTCACCTTGCTTTAGGCAGGAACTATTTTAAAGCTGGAATACAGGACAAAACAACTCTCTTAATGCTTGTAAAAGTTTATTTTAGGAGAACAGGGTAACACATATAAATATAAAATTTAATAAAAACATTTTATATTTATATTGTGTTACTCTTGGCCAGTTGTGCATGGAGAGAGAGACTTGTGGCAGATAGATGTTTTGGGGAGATGAAATTAATCAGTGGTACCAACAGGTTTAACCCCTGTCTTCAGCATGCTTTTCTCCATGTCTACAGGCAAAACATGAGCTGGCTTTCATTGCTTCAGTAAAGCAGTATTATATCAAGCACAGAATGAGATTTATTTTATGGGTTAAAAGTGCAGTAGGTTTTAAGATAGTTGAGCTGGCTCAAAGCAGTTAGCTGAGGCTGGGCAGGAGTTACACACTGAGTTAATGCCATGCCAATGCCTGGAGCTGACTCAACTCAAGAGGCAGCTTTGGTCTGCTTGAGCAGTGCTGATGCCAAAGTAAGAAATGCTTTTTGGGCTCTGCAAATTTGTGTTCTGCCTTCCTCAACCCTTTTATTACTTGTCCCAGCAAATAAACCCCTGGCTCCTGGGAGCAGAGGAGAACCTGGTGCTAGAGGGAGCTCAGGTATGAGACTCATAGCACCTGTATTTCTGGCTTTTGCTTCTGTATCCTGAGCCTCAGATTTTATTATCCAGTCATCAGGTGGTATAATCTCTGAGAGGCCATTCAAGGCTGTCTCTGATTTGTTTGCTGACTCAAATCATTAATTGAGGATTTACTTTTGGGTTCTCCAGTTAGCTCCACTGATAACCTTGACTCAATTGGCATGTGTTTCATGAATATTAAAGCCAGACTCATTGGTTTCTAGCATGAAATCTTCCTTGCACAGTTAGGACTCCACTTCAGCCAGACCTTCTACAGAGGGCAGTTGAAGCTGCTGGAACATCTCACAGTGTTGGAAACTCCACCTGCAAACCTGTATGTTTTGCTGCCCCTTTCTCTTGAAAGAATGAGCTCTTGTTACCCAAATTTTTTGTGTTGAATTTCTTGTGATAGTCACCTGCTGATAGCATTAAGTCTGCTTGTTTGCCAGCCATGAATAGCTTAAGCACTCATACTTTTATGATGCAACCCTTGTTAATTTGCTGACTAGTGCTGTATCAGAAATTGCTGCTGTTCCTCCATGACGTGTATGGCATATGATATTTCCTTGTAAATATCCTGCAGACTGTCTGCAGGAAGTGCATCTGCTCATCTGAGCCAGGGGCTGTAACAGATGCTGGTGACTCATCTTCCTAGATCCATGATTAGCCACCCACCCTTCTGGCCCAGTCACTGGGAGCTGCAGATGCTCTTTGGGGGTCAATATTAACTAATGTACTTCTGGTTGTTCATCAGCCTCCATGCTTTACAAGTTTACTGGGAAGGAGTGGCATTACAGCTGTTTAACAGTGAACTTTGCTTCCCACTCTGGTGTCTGAAGGCTGTTCTTTGCATCCAGGGCCAACAGCTGCTGAGTGGCTTGGGATCACTTCTGCAGGAAGACTTGGGTTCTCCCCTCAGCCTTGCACTGCAAAGTATGCACAAGCTCATTTCTCTGCAGATTTTGGCTAGATAATAATTTTAAAAATGGCTGGAGCAGAGCCTTTTGGGAGCACAGTGATGTTAAGGAGAAAAGGGAGACTTCCTGTGCTCAGGTTAGTGGAGACCTGACTCTGCATCTACCGGGATGCACACAGAGGGAGAGCAGGGATCATTAGGCCCAGTTCTTCTTGAAACAGCACTTAAAACTTTTTCCTGCTTTCTGGGAAGCAGAGCTTTGATTTGCAGGGCATCTCAGGTTCTTTCCAAAACTCTGACTCACTCAGTGTCTCACTATATTGGCATGCTGGAAGACTCCATAAAAAACACTTAAGGAGGCATTATACTAAGGTTTTGGGGGAATGAGATCATAGGCCCCATTACTGATTGAAATGGCTGGATTTCCTTCTGGCATGCTCTCTGTGCTCTGTCAGAAGTACTGCCTCCTGGGGCAGTGCTCAGTGTGGTACAGAGAGGAGCTGTGGTAGGAGCAAGTTGCTCTTTGGTGACGAAGCCAGCATGTAGTGACCTGCACTGCTTTTGTTCTCAGCATCTGCTTGCTCTGGAGGATTATCAAACCCAGGCTGCATTACAGAAAAACTGAAACCTTTCCATCTCCCTCCTGTTTCAGAGTTCAAGTTTGTGCTGGGATTTTTGGTTTTTTGAACACTAAAATCTAAGTTTCAGTTCTGGATACTTCCTATAGCTTGGCATCTCTACTGGTTGTCCTTTCTGCTCTACGAGATCTCTCCCAGGGATTAAATTAGTCAGTTTGGAAACTGAAAAGGACCATACTGCTGACTTCTGGGTTCCTTGACTCTCTAGTGATCATTGCACTCCCTAGTGGGTGTCCAGGACCTCTCTCCATGGAGATCAGGAGTTCTGAAATTTCCAGTGATCCTGAAAACTTCACACTGGATAACCCTTAGAAGGAAGCAAAAATGAGTTGTGTACTAAAATGCACAATTCAATGAACAAAATACCTGCAGATAAATAAATGTAAAGAAGAGACTGTGGTAGGTCCTGCCTGGGTTCTTTGTTTAATGCTAAGATTTCTTCCTCTTTGTCAGTGAAAGAGCTGTCAAAATGATTATATGGCTGACTCCTCTGACTCCTCTTCAGGTTTGTCATGGATGAAACTTACTCTGGTCAGCCTTCACTATTTCATTGCCTCTGTTTTCTTATGAGATTTTCCATTCAGGTTTAATTTCCTTAAGAGGTTTCTTGTGTCTGTCTGAAGTGTCAGAACAGAGATGTTGGTTTCTAGAGATGAATGGTAAAGACAGACAGTTAGTGGTGATGGGAATACAGTTTTGTATTTTCCTGCCCTGTGCAGATAGTTTGCTTATTGTCTCTAAAGGTGAATGCTCCACCTGACAAGTTATTTTGGTAAAACTTGTCTTGATCCTTAACTGGAATGAGAAGAAAAGCTTTTGGCCATTGTGTGTGGGCAGTCCTCGCAGTCTAGTGGAGGAGGAGAGGAGAGGACTGCACTGTGAAGCCTTTTTAATCCATAGTGCACAGAGAAATTTATAAAAACTCAAGCAGGAGAACAGTGAGCATCATCTTACTGGCTCTTGATAGCAACCAAGCAAGTTGAGGGGTGGTTGAACACTGAGTGATGACCACTTCATAGCCCTGAAATTTGGATTGCTAGGAATGGAGCTGCCTATGATCAAGAGTCTTCTAGGGATTTTTTTAATTACTGTATGTTCTAATCTGCTGTTAACTGGGGAGAAGCAAAGAAGATAAAGGTAAGCAGATAAGGGGTGAAGGGTTGTTCTGAAAAAAGGGGATTTGTACTCATATGAAGTGCAGGCAAACAACTCATCTGACTGAAAGAAGAGGTCTTCACATGTGGCACAGCCAGGAGAGGCCAGTTGTCTGGCTAAGATCTTTCAAAGTGCAGGACAAGTGCTTTGGAACCTGCTGAAAGCATTGCATACAGAGAGTGGGACTGCAGTCTTTGTATGCATGAAGTAAGATTATGTGAAAACTCTCTCTTTTTGTAAAAGAATTAAAATTTACCATGGACCCTAGAGTTGTTCTTTGAGTCACTTGTCTGTGAATACACCAAAACAAACCTTGGGGTTATTTATTATATTGATGGTACATCTATAATCGTGATTTTTACCTGGTTCTAGTAACTCATTGTTTGTACAATTTCTTAGTTTACTGAGGGCTCCTCATGTTTCACCTGTGAACCCTTCCCAGAGAGATTAAGGGCTGTCAGAGCAAGGACACCCATATGCAGATGCATTTATAAATAATTGTTTGAAAATGTAGTGCTAGAGCTACTTCAGCCTGTTGCAGATGGAGTCATCCACTTCACTTTTAAGAGAGAAGCAACAATGTGTTGATATAAAGCTGTGAGTTAATACAGTTCAGTAAATGTGAACGTGACAGTGGTTTATCAAGGTTCACTGGGAAGATACACTTTATTATTTGGTGCATGGAGGGTAGAATGAGAATTGTTAGGAAGACCCTCCTGTTGAGTCATGAGGTTCAGAAAGGACTCCTTTGTATTCTAAACTTCTCAGAGTTAAAACTTAGAGTTCAGGTTAAAACTTAGTCCCAGACCTCTCAACAGTTTATGTCTAAAGGATTACATGTGCACTGTCAATCCTTTGTATCACTTAGCTAAGATTTCAAGCATGCTATTAATCACCTACAGACTGTGTGTTACAGCAAGGAATTTCTCAGCCTTGAGGAGTAACCTTGAGAGGTATCCCTGCTCAAGGGAGAACCTGGCATGCAGTCTGTAGCCATGCAGGAAAGCTTAGCAGGCCTTGGGCTGCCCACTGCTCATGGAGTTTGATGATTGATTGTGTACACAAGCAAGAGGTCTGGCTCACTGTTCCAGGCAGCCCTTGACTACCACGTTGCCATCTGTCCCCCAAAGTCCAGAATAAAATGGATACAGCCATCACAGCCTCCACTGGTGATCATGGCTTGAGCTAATTGAAACTGGAGAAGTACAGTTTTGAAGCTGCATCAAAAAAGAAAGTATGTAACAGGCAGGATAAAGATCCAATAGGGTTTGAGATTCACCTGTAGGTCTGGAGACAGGATAGGATATCATTTAGAATGATCAGTCATTTATAGCTGTTCATGCTGAACACCAGTGAGACACCTCCCCTTGCTGCAAACAGGAATAGGGTCATACCCAGAGGGAGTTTAATGCCTTTGCTTCTGGAAGCGTGTCATTACTGTCATTAGCCTGCTTGGGGACTAGTGCCTTTGCTTGGGCTTTTTCCAAAAATTGAAGAGGGAGACATGTCACCATGTATTCATGTATTTTAATAAAGGCACTTCAGTACTTCATTCTTTTAATTGTCTGCTAGTTAATTTTCTCAAAGTTGTGACCTGGACCTGTGGAGCTGAAGTTTTGTGCTGTTGTACTTAAGTTACTCTTTGACCATGTTCAGGTAGGTGGAAGTCAAAATGCTTTCAGTCACTTGTATAGTGTTTGCCCAGAGGAAACAGGGACTGAATATACAGTAAAATTAGAAAGCTGTTGTTTTCTAAATACCATTAAAGTTATTTTCATCTTCTTCCAGCCAGTTTTATCCAGACCCTGGCAAGCTTTCTGTAGATTAGGTCCTTGAAAATGCCCTTCGCGTCACTCCAATTCCAGCTGTATTTTTTTCGCATGGTAAAAGCAAATTTGAGGTTATAAAGCAGTTATTTTAAATACCCTTTTAACTTATTTGCTGTATATTTACTTCACCTTAGCAGAGTTGAAGCTGGTGATGACAGACTATTTTGTGCTTTGGTCTGATTTTATCTTTCACCTTCGGGAGAGTGTGGTGCTTGTGCATCTTCAAAAGACAGTTTTGTGGTTCCAGCACCTTGTGTGCTTCTGCAGATGGACTGCTCAAATGCCTCTTCTTCTCTTCCCATGCAGGTGTTCTTGCTGAACAGTAGCTGAGTACTAACAAATTTACTCAAACAGCCTGGAATGTGCACAGGGCTCAAGGGCTTGTCGAGTGACATGACCTGCAGCAGTACAGAGGCAGCCTCTTGGCTTGAAAGTGCTCTGCCTCCTTGGGAGCCTGCTGTCCCTCCTTGTGTGCCATCAGACTAAGGGCCAAGCAAGGCAGGAGAACCTGCTTCTGTCATCCTTAGCTTTCAGGAACTCAGCAGTACGCAGCAGAAAACATGCAGGGCACTGCAGTTTGAGTCCCTGTTGCACACACCACTTGTTTTGTCAGTCTCATACTGAATATGTCAAGAAGTAATTTGATAACTACACAGCAAAGGAAAAACTGAGTTTCACTTCTGGGCCAGTGTCTTTCTCTGGCACACCTTTGACCATACAGATCTTGGTGACACTTCCTTCTACTTCAGTACTCAAACTACCCAAGACTGAAGGGGCATTTCCTCCTTGTGCATTTGGCGCCTTGGGAGCAAATAAACCATAAAACCACAAAAAAAAAGGCTGATGGCACATGGTTGTTTGTGCACAAATATCCCAGAGTCCTCCTCTTAAAATGGGAGGTCATCATGTTTGGCTGTCAAATGTAGTCAGATGAGCTGGACAACCCAAGTCTGTTGCTCTGAAACCTAGGACTCCTGCCAGATGACTGCATTTTCACTTCTGCCTGTCATTCAAAACTTTAAATCATAATGATTCAAAACAATTTGCTAGCTGTCTAAGCTTGCTGTTAACAAATAGGACAAGTGTACCTTTCATTTTTAAAAAAAACTGGGATCTGAGAAGGATGGAATTGAGCATCAGGTGCTGTGGAAAAGATGACAAATACAGCCTTCTGTTTGGAAGCAAAAAGAGCTGCACCAATAATCATATACTGCTCTGGTTTTGAGACTATTCAGAAAAGAGTTGCACAGAGTTCACGTGTGCTGCCATAAGCTGCAGCTTTGGGAGTGATGAGAGCCTGGCAAGAGGAAGCCCAGCAAATGCATAGCAAATGTGCCTTTTCCCCAGCAGTGGGATGCTGCTAGGTGAGGAGGCAGTGGTGAAGGAGTTGAGGGGAGCAGGAGGTGCAAGGCAAGATGGTGGAGGCTGTTTTTTTTTAAGGCAACAGCCTAATGATGGCAGGCTAGAAGGCATTGGAGGACATCTGGGACAGAGCAAGAGGGCTGCTGCCAATGTGCTACACAAGTGCAGAATCCTTTTAAGCTATAAAGGAAGAAGTGGAGACTGGAACAATGGAGGTTTGGGGCTGTAACTTCAGTGTGAAGACTATCTTGCCTCTTACCACATGTCTTGTAGTATTCGGGGTAAAGAGATCCCTAGGATTATATGGCATACTGCTGATGGTGTTTCCAGTTTAAAGGGTCAGAAAGGGAATTAATAAATCTTCTTATGCCTGTAAAATTTGAAATGAGGAGTACTAAATCCAGGTGCTGTAAACCAGTGTAAGGCGTTTTGGTTGCTCCTTCCTAAATCAGATGTGTCTTTGTTGTTTCTTTCCCCACCTGGCACCAGTGGAAGGGGGCTCAGAGGTATGACACAGGTGTAAGTGAGGTCAAACAGGCTTTGCAGCTATTCAGGCAATCTTAAGCATTTGTTAAGACCTATGGAAAATGTGTTGCAGCAGCTTAGGGGAGCTTAGATAAGTATAATAAGATGGGTTCAAAGACAGATAATTTCTATTTCTACATAATACAGAATTCAGAGGACTGATAGAGCCTGGACATGAAACCATGAAGTTGTAAATAAGACCAATTTCTTGTGTTGATGATGAGATGGACATGCCAGAGCATTACATCTCAATTGGAAGGTCTACACCTGGGAGAAGGAAGATGATCTGTTGTTATCTGTTGTGTGCAAAGAGGAGGGAGAGGCAGTAGTGAGGGCAGAGCTCTGCACAATTTTTGTGGGCTGCTGTGGGTAGGGGAAGTCAGTCATTAAAGGTCTAATACATCATGTGCATTCCTACTGACAGTAATAACACAGGATTTTGCTTTAATGGTAGGTGATATTAAAAGTAATTTTCCTAAATAAAATGTTCCATAACATCAAATTACTTACTTTGTGCATGCAAAACTTTAATCTCTCTTGATTAATGCAAACACAAGTTAACATAGTTCTATTAGGTCCAGATTTTCATCTTGTTGAATACCTGCAAATGTACACGTAGCTTTTCTACTTGCAGTGATTAATGACTTCAGTTCAAGCTTCCTCTAAAAATCTCCACTGGCTTTGCCAATGAATGTGCATGGGCACATGGCTGTAACACTTGTGGTGTTTTACATCTGTTTCATATTTGTTCAACTAATTTAAAGTTCCTTATGAACTGATGCTAGATTTGAGTTAAGTGTGCTTGCTGTCAAAAGCTGAATGTAATGAATTAGAGGTTGGCTGATTTTGCAGTACATTTCATTAACAAACTGCTTGTCTAACCAGGTCTTACATCATGTCTCTGTAAGGGGAACATTGTGTATGATTTTATGCTTTGAATATAATGTCAGAGTACATAGAAACACCATCTTTCCTGCAGCTGGGAGGAATTAGAGTTAAGATTGCATGACAAAAACTACTTGTTGATGAATAGAAGGAAGATGGAAAAACTTCAAACTTGTATTTTATACCTCCTTCAGCCCTTTCCCTAGGCAGTTGTGACCATGTAAGGTCTGACTTCTCAGTGCTGCATTAACACCAGACCATTCTGATGCTGTGTGTTGGTTTCCATTGAGGTGTTATCTGAAAATATTTAAATACCCTGAAGTATTACAGCCACACTTACATCCTTACAGTCACTGGATGTCATCCACTCTGAACAGGTGTGTGTTTGCAGGCAGAGGCTGTAGCAGCTCTATTCATTAACCTCCTGACAGCTAATGGAAAGCAGGAGAGGTTTTGCTGGTGTTTGGAGTGCTTTAGTTGCCATGAACAGTGGTGACACATCGGAGAGGGAGAATTAGGTGATGCTGTCTTCTTCTTTCAGTCAGCCCCTCTGGTAGCTGCTTTGCTGTGCTATTTGGTTTTTTCCCCAGGTTAATGCTGTATTTCTCAATGTCAGCTCCAGTGGTTCTGAATATGCAGAAATTGTTATCAGGATTGAAAACGTTATCAGGATCATGGCACCTTTATTCTGCATGCTTTTTTTTTTCCTTCTGTGGGGGGAAGCTCTAAGCAGCAGCAAAGTTACTGGATCTGTCTGAAAAGAGATTTTGCTTCCCTGCATATCCCAAATAATCACAAAATTGTGTTTTAGTAGAAGGCTTTAAATAAAATTATAGGGATTTAATAGGCCTCTCGGGAATGTAATGCTTATGGGGAATGATGGTGATAGGCTTATTACACACTTACTACCTATGCAGGTGAAGCCTAATCAGAGTTTTTCCCCCTGCAGTTCTTCCCATACATCCTTCTGCTGGTTGCTATCCTGCTGTATCTACCATGTTTGTTCTGGCGCTTCACTGCAGCACCTCACCTTTCCTCAGACCTGAAATTTATTATGGAAGAACTTGACAAAGCCTATAACAGGGCAATCAAAGCTGCTAATAGCATTCGAAGTGGAGACCCCAGAGACCCTGCTGACTTGATTCCAGCTGCTAATGAGAACTTGACACAGAGGTAAGATGTTGAGGCTTGGCTTTCTCTGCTCTTCAAGTTCGTAACAGATGGGACATCTGTACCCACTTAGAAATGTATTGCAAAGGTTTGAATGGTGACCTGACGCCATTTTAAGTTTGGTTAAAAAAGGTGATATCTGAAATTACTACTTTGGCCCTTGGAGCTGGACCTTATAATTTTCTTTTTTCAAAGAAAACATGTAATGAGCTCTTCAGATTACCTATTACCTGAGATGTTCTGATCCCTTTAGTTGCAGTAGGTGTTAAGTAGTTTTGCCCATCACAGTGTAAGAAAAGAGATACTTTCAGTCCTCAGTTCTCAATGTTCTTGACAGTCGCTTGCACACTGTCAAGTTACTTGTCATCTCCAGTTCTTTAAGATCTAGGTCTGCAAAGCTTCTGATCAAAAAAATGATTGAAAAACCCAAACATCAAAACCCACAAAAGCAATCCCCTCCCCTTCTGATGAAGTTGGTGCACTGTTCCAATCAGATCCAGTTCCTGCTTCCTTGTAGGTCAAGGGTACCTGTTTCTCTCTGTATGTGGGGTTGCAATTAGTGTAGCAGTCTTAGGTCTCTTTGAAATGTGGAGTTAGGTCTTGGCAAGTAAAAAGCCTTCTAGTGTTCCATTATTGAACAAGTGCTTGGAGAGTCTGCTTTTCTGCATGGATTTGCTTACTGCACCTGTTTCATACTGGAAAAGAACAAAAATATTTTGTTGTTGTGAGTGCTATACTTTTTTTTCATTTTCTAGTGTTTGAACTCTTTTGTTTCTTAAGTGACTTTTCTGTATTAGAGTGTTGATATTTTTCATTTATCTGCTATTCTGTTGGTTTTCTACTGACTTCAATAAAACTACCCTTGATTTACCTCAATAAGAGGATGTGAACATGTTGGAGTGGGTCCAGAGGAATATTATCAAGATGATTAGAAGGATGGAGCACCTCTCCTACAGATACAGGCTGGGAAAGCTGGGGTTGTTCAGCCTGAAGAAGAGAAGGGTCCAGGGAGACCTTAAAGCACCTTCCAGTACCTAAAAGGGATATACAAAAAAACTGGAGAGGGGGTTTTTAGAGGGGCATGTTGTGACAGGATAAGAAGGAATGGCTTTAAACCGAAAGAAAGTAGGTTTAGGTTAGGCATTAGGAACAAATTCTTCCCTGTGAGGTTGGTGAGGCTGGCACAGGTTGCCCAGGGAAGTTGTGGATGTCCCATCTCTCTAAGTGCTCAGGGCCAGGTTAGATTGGGGCTTTGAGCAACATGGTCTAGGGGAAGGTGTCCCTGTCCATGGCAGAGCACGGGGATTGGTTGGAAATAGATGATGTTTAATGAACCCTTCTAATGCAAACCATATTGTGATTCTATGATTTTAAGAAGGTTTCCAATCTTTTCTCTCATTTAGAGTACTAGGTTTTGTTGATATTTGGGGTAGGTGAATGTTGCAGCATCTGATCTGTATGATTTGATGGGGTTTTTTTCTCTCTTTTTCAGTTTGTGGGAAATATCCGAAAGCTACTTTAAATACCCAATTGTGGAGCAGTACCTGAAGACAAAAAAGAATTCCAAGTGCTTAATAGTTAAATACATTACGTGCCGTTTGCTCACACTAGTAATTGTTTTCATTGCATGCCTCTATCTGGGCTACTACATTAGTCTCTCCTCTCTGAGTGATGAGTTTCTTTGCACTATCAAAACTGGGATCCTTAAGAATGACACAACTGTTCCAGAAGTGGTTCAATGCAAACTTATTGCTGTTGGTGTCTTCAAGGTACTCAGCTATATTAACCTGATAGTCTATCTGATGGTGATGCCCCTGGTAGTCTATGCAATGTTTGTTCCATGGAGGTGGAATTCAGGTGTTCTCAAAGTGTATGAAATCTTGCCAACTTTCGATGTTCTGAAACTTAAGTCAAAGCATTTTGATGACTTAAGCCTTTACCTCCTTTTTCTTGAGGAAAATGTGAGTGAACTTAAATCATTTAAATGCCTTAAAGTGCTGGAGAACATTGCAGTTTCTGAGAAGTTTGATGTCATGCAGCTTCTGGTAAACCTTGGTACAATTAAGACTGATACCATAGATGGGAAGCCAGGGACTGCTGAGTTGGAGAAGCCTGAAGAAGTGCCTACAGAAGAGCTGGAAAAAGATGCGACCGAGTTACAAGGTAAGCTGATCTAGATGTGTATTCCTACCAAAAGCTTATTGATAGATTCTCTAAGATAATGGACCTGCTTAGTCCTTGCTATGTTGCCTGCTGTGTAAGTGCTATAACCTCAGAAGACTGTGCTGTGGCACAGCTAAACCCTGGATTGCTTGTTGGGATGGTGGTCCTTGCTGACATCTCTGCTCTGGCACTAACAGGCTTCAGCTGTTTGAACTTTGACTGCCCAAGACCCTCTGCACAGTAGGAGAGCTCTAGGGTGGGTTGTGCTTGAAGCAGCTCCAGTGAGAAAGCTGTTGGTTTCAGGACTTTTCTTCAGAAATTGGCTCCAAAGTGTAGTAACTGCTGCTTCTGCTTCTGTTCAGGCTTTGGCAGAAATCGTGAGTGAATATAAAAATAAGTCAGATGCTCAGAAATGCTGGTGGCAGAGGAACAGGAAATGACAAAAGAAGGGAAGTGGGACTGGGGTCAGGGAACATGCTCCTGTTCCCGCTTTCATAGAGAGCAAGGAAGATTGACTGTAAAGAGATTTTTATCAAAATGGTCTGAGTCAATCTGGATTGGGGCAGCGGTTCTCTGGGTATGCCATCAGTCTGCAGACATGGTCAGCTTGAGCAGTCACTCATCTATGATGCAGTCTAGGATTCTGTCCTAAAAAATGTGGCAAATCTTAATTGTGAAACCAGTTCCTTCAAGTGCAGAATTAGAGAAGCCAAATATCCAGAGAGAGGTATAAATCAAAAGTGATGATGCTTTAAAATATTTAGAAGCTTACCTGAGTATGTGAGCATCATGCTGAGGGGAAGTTGAAGAGCTGTTTCAAAGGTAGGAAGAAAAAAAAAATCTATTTCCTCTTCAGAAAGCTATGCCCTGTAATTAATAAAAAAGAAGCATCAGTACCCAGGGGTTTGCTGTTCCTCTGTACTTGAGTCGAGCAGTTGTGGTAGGCTGAGATTTTGAGAAGTCAATTTATACAACAGAAGAATTCAGAACAAACAAGCAGAATTCTTTGTGAACCAGAAGAAGCCCATTTGGCAGCCAGCTCTGGTGCAGCAGCTTGGATTAGTTCTGACAGCATATAGTTTTCCTTTCAAATCTGTCCATTTTTGAAATGACAGGTGGGTTTGGAAGTAAAGTATAAGAGCCTAAGATGGAGATCTGGGCTCGAGGAGCTGAAAAAGTTAATAGAAAATCTGACTCATTTTTATCTGAAAGCAGAATTTTTGAGATTGTTTTCACCTCACGAAAGCACTTCAAAGATCTATTTTTATCTAGATCAGAACAAGCTAATGCTTGAAGCTCTGTTAAAATGGATTGCAGAAAGAAGCTGCCGTGTTCGTGACCAGCTCAGGCTGGTGCAGCTCCTCTCCTTCTGCCTGGGGACAGCTGCAGGCTCCACATCCATCAGCAAAGCTTCACCCACAGCTCATCATCTTTTCCTCTGTCCCTTGTGGTGTCAGCATGTTTTTCTTAGGGGCTGTGTTAACCAACCCGTGGTGCATGCTGGCTCTGGGAGAGCGATGTGCAGGGCACTGTGGTGCTGGGCGTGGGGACAGAGGAGGCAGCACAGGACAGCCAGCAGTGCAGCACAGGCATGGTGGCAGTTCCTTTGTGCACCAGAAGGTGTTGTTGAGTGGTTTGATGGCCCTTTCTCTTCTTTCTCTTCAGTTCTGCCAGACTGTGATGCAAGTGGCAATGGGAATAAGAGAGAAGACAAGAGACTTCGCCAGAGACTTATAGATTCTTCATGCTGATGCTTCCCAGCTGCAGGAGCCAGGAGCCCCTTCTGTGGGAAGGCTCCTCCTGTGCCTCCCCTGCGCTCAGTGCAAGGTGCTGCTCTCTCTAATGCAATGTTCTCAATCGCCTGACAGTTCCCCCGAGGCCAAACTGGTTTACAGATTATTTGTTATATAATAATCAGGAGTCATCTGCCTGAAAAAGCATGTTGTATGCTTCTGTTATTTATTAAAACAATCAAACCACACACAAGGAGAAACAAGAACAGAACAATTCTGTCATGATTAATAAGTGATGTGCATTGAATGCAGTTGAAGCTGGCAGCTGGACAGAGCTCCTGCTCCATGCTGGACAGGGATGGGAGCATAACCCTGTGGGGAGCAAAAAGATATGGCCACGTTGCTTTCTGAAGTGTTGCTCTGCAGCAGTGGCCATCTCAATTCTGGGGTTTAAGTAAAGTAACTTTGGGCTCTCTGACCTGGAAAAGGGGGGCTGGGGGTGGGGTTTTACAATGAATCTGGTTAATCTGTCCTGTATGGTGGCTGCCACTGACACTGTGGCAGTGGTCATGGGAAAAATGGAGGTTACTCTGTTCAGCCTGAGATGTCTCGATTAGTCATCCCAATATTGATGTCTGGGATTAAGTACATGGCAGTGGTGGAAAAGAGACTACAAACAGTTTTAGTGTTAGGAAGGTACTGTAAATATTAGGGATTTTGAATTTTCTATGTATTAATAAATTAATAATGTCTTAACAATGTTTTTACAAAATGTAATGATGTGTAAGCTAAGTGTTGGTTTAATTTCTATCCCTCAGTTGTTTTGGTCTTAGTGTCTAATAAATCCATCTCGGAGTTTTGGACTGAAGATCAGTGAAATTGGTTCTATTTTTGTAATGGTTTGTTGAAGTTGTTTTGTAATGTTTTTATGTGTAGATTTTTTCTCAACGTGTTTGTAGTATCAAAATCAATATTAGTTGTGCTGTTTTCCAAACCACACTTGAGAAGACAAACTAACTTGTATTAAAGTAGCACTCAAATGCCTCAACAGAGCCAAGCACCCAACAGCCAAGATGAAGTAGGTGTAAATACTATGAAAGGTTGTTCTCCCCCACACACATTGTGACTGCATTTTAATTAAAGAAAAGATAAAGTGTATTAGAACAGACAAAATAAGGGGGAGTGTTTGTACATAGGTTTGTTATGGGACCGTTTGGGGAGAGTAGAATTCAGCTTTAATGTTGTCCCTTCTGCCCAAGACCTCAACCTTCACTGAGTATTAAAATGACCTTTGTCTTGAAATATTAGATGCAAGGTGAGGTGGGTGGGGAGAATGAAGCACCAGAGTGGCAGTGTATATCTTTCACAAATGTGATATACTGACTTGTTTTTCTGTATTGTCCATGAAAGTGAAATGACTTACCTGTCACCTCTTCCAAGCTGGCTTTTTAAACAAAGGAGGACTTCTTTTAGAGCTAGGTAGGACTTCCAGTTTCCAGTTCCTTAGTGTCACCCTCTTTTGTGCTCTCATCTGCTAGCAATCTCCATATGGTTGTGGATGAGGGGCAAACAGGAGTAACTGGTGTTACCATTTTTGCACAGAGCTCTTTATGTGCTGCAGCAGATTTCAGAAATTGTGCCCATACTTGAACCCAGCAGTTGCTGTGAACAAAAGGATCTGAAAGTGCTGCTGTGCTGCACTTAGGGCTAGTATTACAAGAACTCTTCAGTTCTCTTATGGCTTTCAACTAAGACAAGCCTTATTTTAAAAGAAGTCTTTAAAGCCATAGTTTTAAGCTACCTCTGCACAGGACAGCAGCACAGCTGCAATCCTAATGTCTCTTGCATTACCAGTGCAAAATAGGGCTTATGTTGGACACTGGTGGTCCACACTGCTGAATTTTACTGCCAAACTTCTGCCACCAAGCCTGTGTGATCCCTTTGACCTTTCCTAGATTCTGTCTGGCTATGCTGATGTGTTGCTGATGGTCTTTGTATGTAGGCAGTGCAGGTGCACATTGTGAATTGTATGTCTTGGACAAGGACCTATAGTGCAATACTAAGATTTTGTGATGTGGATGTGTTTGAACTGTTTGATGTAAGTAGAGTTCTCAGTCTTTAAAATTCAAAGCTCCTGAAAGCCACATGTTCATGTTTCATGTTGGATATGTACCTAACTTTTTACTAATTCCCCTTTTGTATTTAAAAATATGACTTGCTGCAGTGAACCTGTTGTTGTTTTCTGAAGTGTTCAATAAAATGCCTATCAATCCTCTTTGGTTATTAAAATAAAATCAATTTTGTGAACTACAACAGCATAAACATCTGAAGGTTCCAGGAACAGTCACGTGTTGCCATAATGCAAATACAAGTGGTCTGATGCTAAACCCTGAGAAAACATTTTGGACAGTGGTTATAATTCTGCTCTTTTTATTTTTGTTCTCATAAAATTGCCGGAGCAACAGAAAATGTCAGCCCATGATAAATAGCATATCCACTCTGTAATTTACTATCTATAAATAGTCCACAGTGTCAGCACATACTTTTCAGCTGTATCTTTCTGTTTGAAGATGTGTTTCTGAACTGCCCATCTCAGTTTTAGTGGCACTGCTCCTGTTGTGTTTTGCTATTTCCAAAAGATGGGCTGAATGCCAATTTAGGCCTTATGGAAAAGAGTCCATCTTCAGCCCCTTCCCCACTATACTCTTTTAAATATTCCTCTTTTAAATATTCCAGAAAGTAAAATGACAATGTCAAGGTTCAAGTTTGGTCCATGCCATTCCTTCTTGCCCTTTCTCTCTCCACCACTTGGGTATTAATAATCCTCCAAATGCAGGAGAGTTGCAACTAGTTCCTCTGCACACGCTTTGCCTTACAGTGGCTCTTGTGAGATTTAAAACTTGTGATTTAAACTGCAGAGAACAAGTGAAAATCTTTATTCCATTAGCAGATGGTGTGCCTCTAAGTGCAGCTGTTCCCCACTGTTTTTCTGCCTCTGGATGTTGTCAGACACTTTTAGAATAAAGACATATTTTAGGTCCCTTTTTTTTCCTTATGGGGAACAGTGGATGTTTTGATAGCAGCTTTGATTACTAGTTCAGTGCCTAAGCCTAGAACCCCATTAACAATGGGGTTAACAATCCTGACTGCACTTAGTGAAGAGAAAGACAGAAATTAGGTTGTGAGTGGTTTTCTGAAGAGGGAGGTGGTAAGAGGGATTTAACCCCCAGTACACGCACAGGTGAATCTGTCACAGAAGCAGAGAAGAATCAAAGCTGTGTCTTGGGAATAAACTTTCCTAGAAATCTTTGAGCACCACTTTGCACAGACCACATGAGAGTGGCACAAATGAAAACCTAGCTGTAGGTTAGGGGCAGTTTGTAGGTTTCTGTCACGCAGGCTGCGTGGCCAGAAGCTCCAGAAGAAAGCTTTCCTCATAATGGAATACTTGACTTCATATACTAAATTACTAAGAGCTCACACTATAGCACTATTCAATCTTTTTAGGTAATAGAATTTGTATCTTCTCTTCTGTTTCTTCAGATTCTTTGATGTGAGTCATCTCAAACTTTTTATAATCACTGAGATTAACCAAACACCTTCATGCAAACAACATTCCTGGCCTACAAATGAACTCCCACGCAACTCAGGGGCTGCTCAGTCAGTCCCCTTAAGTCAGATTCCGGCTTCCCCACAGAGTCCAGGGAAAATGCTAGGTGCCTTTGAAGACATTTGAATGGGTAAGCAGTCCAGGGATGAAAACAGCCTGGGCTCACTCAGCTTGTGCTACCTGTGAATTGCTTTAGCTCTTGCACACGTACAAACTTCAAGTACCTAAAGCAGCAGCAGTGAAATCTCCCATCCAGCAACAAGAGAACTGGGGGCTTTGTTCGCTTTTCCCCTCTTATCTGAGCTCAGCTGGGATGAGAGAAATCCGTGCTGCTGCACACCTCAGAGCAAGGCCTCTCTGCTGGGAATCTGAGCTGCAGGATGAGAAACAGAGCCTCAGGCTACTGTCTGCTTGCCTTGGAATGTGTTTGCACTGCCCAACAGGAATGCCGGGATGAAGATCAGGGGTTTGGTCCTTGCTGTCCTCTTTGTTCAAGTGTCAGATCATTCCTGAGCCCTGTCTCAGGACTTCTTCAAGACAAATTCTGGGCAAATAGTTCACTTCTAGAGCAAATTCCAAAAATCACTATGGATGAGACCATAACAATTTGGTTATCACCACCCTACATGTCCCTCCAACATATACCACCAAGTTTTGTACCTTCAGAGGCTGATGACCTGCTTTTAGAACATCTGATACATGTCCTTAGCTTCATATTATTAAAAACTGGTGACCTCTGACAGACCTGTGTCTTAAAAACACATCATAGTGGTTTTAACTGAAAAAAAGCCTACAAAAAAAAGTAACTATGTCTTAAAATCCTCGTATCCCTGTGACCTCAGGGGCTAAAAGTCAAGCACTTGTACCACCACATATCTGCTCTGGATGGATCTAACCCTACATGTTGAGGAAATAATTGAGCTGACACCTTAGAGCCAGGATTCATTTGTTAGACCTTCAGCTATTTAATTGGTGCCTTGGTTTCATCTGGAATACAGTTACTTTTTTCTTAGTAGCTGACAAAATGCCGTGTTTTGGACGCAGTATGAAAATAATATTGATAACATACTGATGTTTTGGTTGTTGCTGATCAGTACTTACCCTAAGCCAAGGACTTTTCCGTTTCCTACACTCTGCCAAAGAGCAGGTGCACAAGAAGCTGGCAGGAGACGGCCTGAACAGCTAACCCAAAGTGGCCAAAGGGATAATCCATGTTCTGTTTACAAACTGTGGCAGTTGGCCAGGAGGCCCTGATTTGTTTTGTACATAAAAGCAATTTTTTTCCTGGTCAGGACATTGTGATGATGACTGGGCTCACCTCTGCCTCTCTAACTATCATTAAATGGCTTTGAGCCTAAGGCAAGACTTGGGAAGTTTCATCGCACCACGACTCAGAAATCCCTTCAAACTTGCAAACCAGAGGACAAGCTATGGGGGATGATGTACCCAGAAGAAAAAAGGATGGGCCAAAGAATTTCCCAGTTTCTTTAATGCCAGTCCAGACCTTCTCCCAAGCCCATTGTGGCAGTCCCAGGAAGGAGCAGGAGCTGCCCTTCTGTTGGGCTGTGCAGGATGGGGAGAGCAGAGGAGGATCCCATCCTCATTAGCCTTCGGTGGCACAAGGAAGATCAGGAATAAGACAGCAAGCCAGCAGCCACCAGCACTGGACTCCAAGGCTGTGGGAAGGCCTGGCACTCCCAGCCAAGCCTCCAAGAGCTGTTAGGTGGTGTAGGTGACTTGGTGGGCACAGTGTTCACGGCCCGCTGCCTCGGCACAAGGCTGGCACAAGGCTGGCACTCTGCGTCAGCAGGGACCTGGCTGTGCTCTCACCAGCACTCAAGAGCTTTATGAATCAGGCAGATGTGAATAACAGTTATTCTCAGTCTCCTGGGAAACTGCTATTCTAAAGCTCTCTCCGTGTGCCCACATGCAGTTTCTAGGTCAGTCTACTCAGAGGACTAAGACATCCCTGGAGCTCTTGAAACAACTGAGTGCACGCACGGGTCACAGCTCAGTGCTGTGCAGATGTATCTGCTCACATCCCAGAGCTGCACAGCTTCATGCAGCCCTTGCTAAGCCCAGCCTAAGCTCCCTGCTCAGTAGCTTCAGGGCACAATTGTAGCCTGAAATTTGGAACAAGCAGACAAGTCTGTAGCGGACAATGATACATGGTCTGGTAGAGCAATCCATTCATAACTTCTATGCTGTTCATAGCCAGACTGTTTTAATGATCATCTACCCAAACTGCATCAAAATACATCTTGAAGTTTCACATTTAATATGCAAATATTTAAGACTCCCCCTAATAAAATATTCATAAGATATCCTGAGTTGGAAGGGACCCATCAGGATCATTCTGGCCCTGCACAGGGCACTCCAAGAATCACACCCTGTGCTGGATAGTGTTGTCCAAATGCTCCTTGAACTTTGTCAGGCTTCCTGCTGTGACCACTGCCCTAGGGAGCCTGTTCCAGTGCCCAACCACCCCCTGGGTGAAGAACCTTTTCCTGGTATCCAGCCTACACTACCCTGGGCTCAGCTTCATGCCATTCGCTCATGTCCTGTCACTGGTCACCAGAGAGAAGAGATCAGTGCTGGCCAGAGATAAAAACCATGTTTGTAACATCTAGTGGTGGCTAGTTAATATATTCATTAAAGAAATTAGAGGTTTATGCTTCTCAGAAAACTGGAATTTTGAGGTCTTTGGAATCTCCCAGCACTTTTTTCTATAAGAAGGGTGGAAGTAAATAAAGATAGCTTTGAAAATGCCAGACAGACAATGGAATTACTATTCCTGAAGTTACAGGACATTGCTGCCTTTTCATCTCCATCAGCTGAGAGAAGAAATTCATCCCACACTGACAGGAGAAGAGGTGGGCTGCCCTGCAGTCAGAAGCAACACTAGCCAAAGCTGAGGTTCCTTTCCTCCATGCAGGAGAAATTTGTCACCTTTTCCTTGCATGATCTCAGTGTGCTTCGAAGAATTGTCCTCCTTTTATGTGTAAAAGCAAAAGGTGGTTTCAAGGATTTGTTTTCCCCTGAGTGCTATTCAGAATAGCACAAGCTGCAAAATACATTGTGGCACTCTATTTGTTCCCTTGCAAGGTCTCTGCATCTTTATACACAGAGAAAATGGATAAAACGCTAGGAAAACACACAAAACACCTGTTGTTGGGCTGTGCAGATCTCCTGCAATGAACAGCTGTTCAGTGCCTTGTTCAACACCTCCCAAATTCAAAAGATATAAAAAACTACAGCTATAGCAGGCAAACACATACGAAATGGAAAACTGAAGATAATCTCCACCCTGTTCACATTGTGTCTCATTTTATCAACACTCAGATCCTCCCTTCACACCCACCAAGATGGCATCTGAATGCAGTTCATTCACCAGTGGCTGTATTAGAGTTTTAAAAAACCCTCTGGTGTGCAAGAGAGATGGGGTAGAATGGAAAAATACCCATGAAGCCTGGATGCCCAAGTTAAATTGCCCAGATCATAAAATTTTTGGAGTACTNGAAAAATAGCTAATTATTGGAAATGACGCTGTACCACATGAAGCACATTGTAGCACACACAGTGTATGAGATACAGTTTCCAAGGATACCATTTCTAGGGCTTTAATCATGTCCCCCACGCTGTCCAAGTCTCTCTGAGACTTGTACCCCTGCTGGCCACCAGCCACCAGCTCATTCCTGGACAGGCTTCTGAAGTTCACTGTCCAATCTATCTCTTCTTTTCCTTTTATCCAGTCCATCCCTCCTGTTCCTTTGATTTAAATCAAACAGGTTCAACTTCTTGTATCCCCCCCACCCTTGTGCCCAGACTCAGGATTGAGCAGAGCTGTGGGAATGTGCCCCCTGTTGATGGAGAACCAAATTCTTCTTTGTCTGCTTAAAAAGGTGAAAAGCCCAGAAGTTTCTCTCCTCAATTAAGTAAAAAGACACCTCATAAGACCTTAGAGACTTCACCTCAAACTTAAGGATAGCCAATTGGACAGAAGCCAAAAAGTCCCACCTAAGCAATTCACCAGAAAAAGAAGAGAACAAAGGAACTAATCGCTTTTGTGGGGTGTTTTTGCCAAGTACAAGAGCCTCCTACCCCTAACTCAAATTTTCTCTATAAAAAGCTTTATTTTTTTACCTTTTATTAAACTTTTCTGTTTCCAACACTACCACAAAAACCATCCTACTTATTTTAAGCCATCTGAGATAGCTGAGCTATCTTAGGTGTATTATGTTTTTCTGAGAACTCATAAGACCTAGCATGAAGAGAAAACATTACACAGAGCCTGGAGGAGAAAGGTTTGCCACCCAGTGCAGGGGTGCAGGATCCAGAGCTGTAACTGCAGGAGCCTCCCTCACACCCACCAGCAGCATTTGAGAAGGCATTTGAGGATTTTGCCTACTGGAGTTACAGCCGTGTTCTTCATATATAGCAGGATGGCAACTGCACTCAAAACCAGTGAATTTTAAGATGTTTCTTTTAGCTTCAGAAAGAACATCTTACTGAGGTACTCAGCATTCTCACAGATTTATTTGATAGTAAAGTGCTGGATTCTGCTGCCACTGGAATGGGAGCATGGTTCACAAGTTCTGCACAATTGGGAAATGAATAGAATAGAATAGAATAGAATAGAATAGAATAGAATAGAATAGAATAGAATAGAATAGAATAGAATAGAATAGAATAGAATAATAGAATAGTTCATTTGCAAGGGACCTACAATGATCATCCAGTTCAACTCCCTGAACAATTCAGGGTTGATATGTTGTAAGTGTTGAGGGAGGAAATGGGACTTGGTGTAAGGGATCAAAGAAGGCAGGAGGAAAGATTTGACTCTGCAGATCAGTGTTACAAAATATTCTGACTCCAGGGGCATTGATAAAGAGCAGTAAAAGAGCACTGGATTCACAGTGAGAGACTAATAACTGCGTGTGCAAGGGCAGGTGAGCTGCAAGGAGTGGTAGATGTTTCAGTCTCTTTACATACTGAGGTGTGAAAACCCTGCACAAGGCTTAAAATTATTTCAGAACTGTAAGTTTATTACAGGACACTGAGTAAAACAGCTGCATTTTTTTTTTCCATTTATAGTAAGATTTTTCTCACTTCACTGCTGAATGCTGCAAGTTTAATGTGGAATGGGTCACTCTGGTGTGATGTTCAAGCTAATTTCCACAGCACAAGGAAGTATTGTTTTTCTGTGCAATATAAGGTACAGTTTTTGGAACACCATTTTTTTTTGCTATTCAAACCCATATTTTCTTCTGCTAAGAACATTAAGTTCTGAAATCTACTTCAGACACTTGCAGTCACGAATTTTCTTAGCCACTCCAAATAGGACACACCTCAGCTATCTATAAATGCACCAGAATTGTACAATCACCAGAGGATAAGTTGCAGACAAATGTTCCATCTTTATTACTTGCTATCAGAGATACCATCTCTTCTCTCAAAGCAGTTAATTTATCAACTGACTCCAGAGAGCTAACTTCTTAGTTGGAATGAAATGTCCCAAATGTCTGAAGTGACAAGTACACAGGTGCTTTACAGGGTGAGAGCAACATTCAAAGGCAAGTTAAAAATTCAAATTGTGTGATCCTCTAGCTGCAACTTGACAATGATGAAAAGATGTTTTGATAAAAGGTTATAGTCCAAATCCACAGTAGCACTTAATTATCCATTCTCCAACTGTGAATGTTATGTCCAACTTTTTTTTTTTTTTTGGGTTTAGTTATCTATTTGAAGAAAAACCATCTACTTACTTGAAGAATAGGCATCCACTTTTCTTCAAATCTGTCTTAGAAAAAGTGCCTGTGATGTAAGAGACTCCTATTTATCAATGTCTATCATATCCTCCACTTCTCTAAGTGTATTTACACCAAAAAAAAAAAAAGTATGGAATAGACCTGTTCATTCATTCTGAACAGGTCTTGACTTTTCAGACCCCAGTTCAGAAAGAATACTTTCCTACCGAGTTGCACTGGATCTCAGATAGCAACCTAAAGGTCTACACCTCAACCATTTCCATGTTGCTACAAGGAGACTCAGGAAAGGGGAAGGGAGATCTGATGTGGTGAGACTGTTGTTTAAGTACCAGCAGAACACAGAGTCCTAGTTCTAAAAAGGCTTAGTCATGCAGGTAACAGCAACACACATGCAGAGAACCCCATCCTGCGAGCCAGTCCAGAGGCACCTTGACAAAGACAAAATCTCCCTCCTGGGAAGAGTTTATATTCTCCCCTCTAGGGTCTCCACACCCCTGTCATCAGCCTGCATCAAACATGCAGCTCTTTGATACTGCCTCCTGCAGAACCTCCTTCTTGGCTTTATCACCTGTTGTGTGGCCAGGGCTCCACATCTTCCCACCATTTTAGCTCTTGCCAAATCTACGTGCAGTCCAAGGCCACCTTTTAGCTCACAGCTACTACTGGCTCAACTGCAGAGATGTCTGTCTTTCCTGACTGGATGGTGGAGGATGGTGGAAGGACATGGGGGGCCTGCAGCCTCTTGAAGGTGCCGTTTTCTGGCCAAGCCAGTCGGTAGGATGGGACTGTGGAGGGAAGCCTCTGTTCCGTGGGCCGGGGGGCTTTTCTGCACACGTTGAGCAAGGCCTTCAGCTCCGATCGGAAGCTGTCGTTGAGCCAGCAGTAGATGAAGGGGTTGTAGCAGGTGCTGCTCATTGCAAACCAGTGGAAGGCGAAGTACAGGGCGTTGTTGGTGTGGATGGTCTGGCTGGAGAGGAGGACGACGTAGCAATTCAAGGGGAACCAGCACACCGCGAAGAGGACGACAACGAGCATCAGCATCTTGATGGTCTTCTTGTTCTTCCTGCGAAGGACGAAGTACTGCTCAACCGTGACGTCCCCGATGACGTTGCGCAGCCAGAGCTTCTTGGCCACTGTCACGTAGGCAGCGGAGATGATCAGAAGGGGCAGGACATAGAGCAAAATGAAGGTTGTTAAATCAAGGTACTTCCAAAAGAGGTCAGCAGGCTCAGGGAAATCTGGCAGACACAGGCACCGGGTAACATCCTCGCTGCAAGTGGAGAGACGGGACAGGGTGAGAGGCACATATGGCCAGGCACGGCAGGATGGTAAAGGGCATCAGAAACAAGGAGGCAGCTGGGAGAGGGCTCCTGCCTCAGGGCCTGAAAGCAAACACTGTGTTTATCTCACAAATGTCACAGCTGAGCAGAGCTCTGCTCTTCAAGGATCTAAGCCATGGAGCAGCCAGTGAGCAGTGTGGTGATAATTTCTTATGGGCATTCATGACCTTATGATAATTTTATGAATTTCACCAATTATAAAATTTCCAGCTGCACATAAGCAGTTTTTTATTTTCTGTCCTTTGGCAAATAGGAACACATTCTCTGCACATATTAAGGACCTTTCCCTCATTAAAGCACTTTCCAAATACTAAGGCTCTTGACAGCTGAGGCAGATTTATCTGCTTTCCTAGGGCTAAAGAGTAGATTAAAACCTGTTGGTTTTTAGTGGGTTTCTGTTTGGTTAGTGGGTAGGTTGGGTTTTATTATTTCCCATTTCTGGTCTGCCCAAACAGGCCACATTGGTATACGGCATAAAATGCCAGTGTATAGAAGTAAAGAGTCAAGCCAGATCTTTTAACTTCTTAGCCTGTTTTGTGTGGTTAGTGGGACAGAATAAAGATAAAATATTTAAGAATAAAAAGGACAGGATATCAGACATTGCAAAAGGAATCGGATGAGAATTGTAGTTTAGATCCATGTTTGGCTGACCTTGACATACGTTCAAGGCTTTCAGTAGAATATACCAAAGTATTTCTGCTCAGAGTTTGGCCTCCAGGGAGACTGTGGGGGAAAGCAAAGCACATGCTTACCTGTATTCAAAGGTAAAGAGCTTCTGGTAGATAGCATGTGGTAGGGAAAAACAAGTTGCCATGATCCAGATTACAGAGATGTACATAACACCTTTTCCAGTAGATATGCGAGGCTTCAGGGGGTGCATTATAACCTGTGCAAAACAAACCAAAATCTAGGCTTGCTACATTTCTGGAAAATATTATACTTTTTTTTTTTTCCCATATGATCTTCCAGCCTGAAATCTATTACTTAACGTGGTAATTTAACATGCAAGCAGTAGAGTCTTCACCCAGCTCCCAATGACTGTAAGCTGTACTGTTCATTACCAGGCTCAATTTTCTTCATAGAAAAAAAAAAAAAAAAAAAAAANTGACTTTATAAACAGTAAAGGGGGATAAACGTGGGAAATTCAGCAGTGGACCAGCCAGCTTGATGGGACTCAATATATTGTCACTTTTTGAAGCACCTAACCCTCTTCCCCTCATAGCCATTTCTTGGTGTTGTGAGAGCTCTAATTCTCAGCTGTCTTTTAACATCAAGGGTAGTTTTGGCCAGTTAACTAATAGTTTTTAAAAAAAAAAAAAAAAAAAAAAGTATCAAACTCTTGAGTTTCACTATCAGTGACCCAAAGAGCCAAAGGGTTTAACCAGACTTCCATGGGAATACTTCTGATAGTGAGTGCACTCTTTCTACAGCTCTGCGTGTGACAAACACCAGTGTGCTACAGTCAGATCTCCAATATTCAGGGTAACAGGAGGTGGGACATCCAGAACATCAGGAGATAGAGCTGAGAAAGTTAACCAGGATGTCCCTTACAAGCCTGGTGCTGGCAAAGCCACCTCAAAGGAGAGCTGTCCATATAAATTCCTATCAGGATCTTGATCTTTCTTCTTGTTTGAGAGCTACTGGATTATCTACTGCATAAAAACTCCCTTTACTCAGCTGGAAGAGATAGCAAGGTGATGGATACCTCCTTCCTTGCTGTGGGTTTGAAACTATTCTGAGAACAAGAAATGCCCCCCTACCCTGTAAGCTCCTCATGAATCTTATGGTACTCTGGGAGCTGAAAGGGAAAGGACATGGGATCATCCTTTCTCAGTTTACTGATGCCCTCCCAAGCTTTCCATCTCTCTGCTTCAGAGAGGTCTCACCTGGTGCCTGTCCACAGCAATGGCTGTAAGGGTCAAGGCAGAGACGTGGAGGGAGCAGTACTGTGCAAACCTACTGACATGGCACATCCCCTTCCCAAAGATCCAGGTACTGTTCACAAAACGAGCCTAAAAAAGAAGACCATTAGTTTTGTGCACCCCACAAGTGCTTATAGGTACACCTCCAGCACACAATTCCTTGTGCTGTGTAAAAGACACTTATAAGACAGCAGGTTCTTTGTATAATTATATCATTTTCTGGCTTCTGAACACTGAAGAGGCAGGTTACTGCTGCTCAGTGGCCTCCCGAACAATAGAGCAGCGCTGCGCAAAAAAGATGTTTGTTCTGTTTGATTTGCAGCGTATCCTTCTGCAGCCTCGCTATTGAGTCAATACATCTGCTCTTCCTTTTAATCTCCACTCATGGGATAGGGCTGACCTGTACATCTTATCTCACTTCAGGCAAACTACAGCTTTTCAGAACAGCTTGTTAAATGACGCCTAGCATTTACTTTTTTCAAGAGGTTTATAGCATTGCTTTCAAAATACTTTAGAAAAGAGAAGCGGGAAAAAAAAAAGATCAGATGATACAAAGTACCAAGCAATCATTGCAAGGGTATTATTGCTCAAGTACTATCAGGGCCACATTTAACAAATGGGTAATTTCCGATCTTCAGCTAGATAACAGGAATCGGAGAAGGAAAATACATGCGGGGTTTTCCAAAGGCAACTCCGATGGCTGTAATTTGGAGTGGACAGCTATCTGCAGAACATCCACACACTGCCTATAGCAGGGTAAAGCAGGAAAAGCCACCAAAGAACCTTTATGGCACTGTAGAGGCCCGGAGAAATTTAATTTAGTCGTGGGGTGGATTGTGGTGGTGCATCCCCCCGCCCCAGGCTGCGCCACGTCTGAGAATGACCGCTGAGGTGCTTCCTCTCCCTCAGGGGTGGGGCATCCCTGAGGGGCACCTCTGCCCCCTCTTACCAGCGTGAAGGGTGTGTTGAGGAGCGTGATCATGATATCGGCTACAGCCAGGTTCACAATGAACAAGCTGGTGGCAGAGTGCACGCGCTTCGTCTTGACGACAACGTGGCAGACCAGGACATTGCCGAAGAGGGCGAAGACGATGATGAGGGAGTACGCCGCGATGAGCAGGGCTTTCACCGTGCTGCTCTGCGACTCCGCTCCGTACCGGCTCCTGTCCACGAAGCTCTGCCAGTCGGCCAGGCTGTCATTGTCCCAGGAAAAGAAACCCGACACGTTCGGGACTGCTAAAGTCTTCTCCAGGCTCCCATTGAGGGGCAACTTTCCTGGGGTCACAAAGGCGTTAACCAAGTCGGGGAGGGCGAGCCAGACAAAACAGGATAACATCTCTGGGGCGCTGCTCTGCTCCTCCAGTCCTGGCAGCGCTCATCCGCCAGAGCAGAACTCGCTCCGTGCGCCGGGAGAGCCGCGCTCAGCCCGGCGCCCGGGGGCTGCCAACACGGCACACGAGCAGCAGCAGCAGCAGCAGCAGCGGGGAGATGCTCCTGCCTCCCGCAAGGTGCTTCTCTCCCGCTCAGCTCGCCGCTACTTTTGCTCCTTCAGCCAGCTTTATATCCCCAGGCGAGCTCCGAGCCGGGATCTTCTGCAGTCATTGGGCTGCGTGACATAATTTGTGCTCTGACGTGCTGCTTTTCCATGCAGTTGCGCTCCCGGGCGCTACTCCGAGGTAAGTACATCTGTGAGAAAGGCAAAATCACTCTCTTCAGATGTCAGAATCCGTTTTCTCTACCAGCAGCCCAGCTCAAGCAAATTCCATGCTGTTTATACACCAGCAGCATGTGTGCCAGCTCTGCTCTCTCTCAGGACAGGTCAAATCTGAGCTGTTTTACAGCTCTGGCAGGCAAGTTTCAGCCTATTTCTTAGCATGAATAGAATAGAATAGAATAGAATAGAATAGAATAGAATAGAATAGAATAGAATAGAATAGAATAGAATAGAATAGAATAGAATAGAATAGAATGTAACAGGTGAAGTGTAAATAACAAGCTGCCTTATTGTACTTAGAGTATTTTTCCAAAGACCTTTTTTCTCTCAGAGAGACATGGAATACTCAAGTTTTCCCTTGGCAGCTATTTCCTCTCAGCCAAAGGAATGAAAGTCTGATGTGAAACTGCTTTCTAGGGTTTGCAGAAATAGAGGCAGTTCCAAAGATGTGATTATACAGGACAGAGAACAGGAACTGTCCCAGCCCAGTGAGTCCAGTATCCAAAGCAAAAGCAGCTGTATGCTGGTCCCAAGCACTGATGAGACAGCAGCGGGATCCCTCTGCCTTTCCCACAAAACACAAAAGCAGGAAACAGAAAATCAGGACCAGGAGACTAAGACCCACAAATGTTACACAGAAAGATGTGCCACTTCCCAAGAGCACATATACAGTGCTGCACCTCTGCTGAGGACACATCTGCTTGGGTGATGTCAACTAAACCCAGCCAGAGCTGGTTTTATACATAAAAGGCTTTACTTGTACCATTAATTAAATGACCATTGTCTGAAAAGCTTGTATTATAAGCTGGTCCCTCACTGGGGAAAATAACTCTTCCAAAAGATGTTTGTGACTGCCTCAATGAACTGCTCAGGCTGCCTTCTCTTCACCACTCCTCAGGAGCTGGACACAATAGAACAAGCAGAATGGACAACCCACAGTGCTACTCTGCACACTGCTGCCAGAGTCTGTTTCTTCCATTAAATTGTCCAATTTAAGCTCTTGAGGCAATTCAACTGTCTCAGAGAAAGCTTTCCAGTGTGCCTGTTGGAGCTGCTAAGGTGGCAGTCATACCTGACCTTCAGAGAGAAGAAACACGTCCCATTCAGCAGCACTGTCAGGAAACCAGTCTCAAATAAAGGCCCAAGAAAATAGCAGAAAGTAGGACAGAGCAGTGTTCTTATAGGTTTGGGATGAGAACAGAGGGGTCAGTGGCATATGTCCCCCTGCTTGCTGTGCTGCTCCAGCAGCTTCCAAGTCCCCCTCTCCCTTCCAGCACTGCTGGCCACTGCATAAGGGCATTCTCTCTTCTGCCACTCAAACACCAGCTCTTACTGTTTCAGATCTATTACATCCTGTTCTCCTGTACTACAATCTGTATTTCAGTAAAAACTATCAGCTTTGTTTATTTATTCTCCTTGATCGAACTCTTAATTTCTAGCAGGGTACCCTTTCATATGTAGCTAGAGCTGCCATTGACTTTGAAGATGAGGTTCATCCAGGAGAGCAGGGTATCTTTCCACCTCCTAAACCAGGCTGCTGCAGGATGGGAATCTCCTCCCAAGTAATCTCAAGCCCACCTTCCTCTGAGCTGTATGCTGTGTCTTGTGATCCAGAGGAGGTGGTCCAACCACACTGGGCAGGCACACCCAAAATACCCACAAAGGGTCATGGAAAAGCCCAGTGGAAGCTCTCTGTGTCAGGTGTCTCCCATGTTGTTGGTGTGTCTTTCTCTGCTTCACAACACCTTTCTGATTTAGTTTTGCATTTAAAACATGCTCCAGTATAAGCTGTTTAAGCAGCTCACCTATGTGTGGTTGTTACTAGAGAACAAGCTATAGCAGATTTGGCTGCTTGGTACTTGCTCCTGCCAACTTCACCCTTGTTCAACAGTCCCCAGCACTCCAACAGTAAAACAGGCAGCTGCACAGAAATGTCAGGATTTGGCATGCTGAATGTGGTTTTTATAAAAGGAATCTGTGAAATGATGCAATTTCTAAAGAGAAAAATAATGTTCAAAATAAAGCTATATGGATGGACCACAAATTCAGGTAATTAAAAAAATTATAAAAAATACATGATCAAGAGTACTCTTGACAAAATTATAACAAATTAGAAAACAGGCCTGGTGGGAATAAAAGATTATAAGAAGAATATAAAGAGACATGCCCAAAAGTTTGGAAGCATTCAAAAAGAGGAATACTACCTTTTTTTCTTTTTAAATACACAGCACAGTGTGCTTTTCTCCTTGTTCCCTGTTCCAGGGAACAATCTTTCACTACCATGGCTTTAATGAATTTTTAAGCTTTGCTGAATGTTTGAGTTTTTCTGGGGCAGAGGAATTGAAGTTACACTGGTGAGAAGTGATTTTTTCAAAAACTATCCAGTGTGACCTCTGAGAAATCATGTTGATTTTCGGAGCATCTCGCCCCCTCGTAAAACCAAACACATTAATGTTTAGGACAAGCATCTCTTTACAGTACAGTTCTTCTCCACACACCAGTTACATGTCTTCCCCTGAAGTGAAGGCTGCTATGTTAATCTTCCATAGTTAAAACACAAAGCCACTGTGAATTTGACAGCTGACTAAAAAAAAAAAATTGTGAAAAGGGAGAAAGAGTCTTTCATATGAGTCTTATTATTCATACACATTCAGCTAAAATCTTTTCCTAAGATGTGTGTAACATCAAAACAGAGAGTCCCTGTTCGTACTGCTTGAATTACAGAGCTGAATGTATTCTTATACTGTGATGTTTAATAACTGTGTAATACTGGGTTTAAGTTCTCTTGGTAGAGTTGAAATCATTAAGACATTTTAGAGTTTCAATACTGAAACCTGTATTATTGTGTTCAATTATGACTCTGCATTCAGAGTTTTCAACTGTATCCACAGCAGATTGCAAATAAGTACAAGTTCCACTGTACTGAGACTGTGTCCATATTTATACCTGCAGACAACTATAAACTTCTCTGCAAAATTCAAACCAGAGATGGAGTTTTCTATAAAAGATATAACTGTCATTTTTATTATCATCTCAAAAAGAAAACAGAGTTTCAGAGCTTTAGAAAGAACTTGCACTTTCAGGCAGTACTTTAGAATATGAGCCCTTCTAGCCTAGTGCATCAAGCAATGTAACAGAAATTATTCCAAATTTGGTGCTGCTGGAAAAAACCAACAAACCCAAATCAAAACATTTTACAGAAATGAAAATGGAAGGCAAACCATCATTTACAGAGAAATAGCACATAGACAAAGTTTTGCAAACTGCTTTCCATTTTCTTCACAAACTTCCACAGTCTCTCTTGCACAGTGAGCCAGAAATCACTTAGTTCTTCTTGACGTTGCAGGGCTCATGAATGGATCATCCTGTAGTTTGCAAAGAGATACACATTACTAAAATTAGCAGGCATTCCAAGTAATAAAAAAGCAAAGTTACCTTAAGATTAAACTAGAAAGCCTGGCCATACTATTCCATGTTTTCTGACAGACCTGTTTTTGTTGGTTTTGGTATGACAGAGGTCATTTATTAACTTAGAAGTCCATGTAACATATGTGCAGAGAATAGAAGTTTATGTCAATATGACCAGAACAGCTACTTTGAAACAAAGAACAATCTATATTTCAGTTGCAAATGAGCAGCACATACCTCAGTAAAATTATGTCCATAAACACACTGCACATCATAATTTACTAATATTTGTATGAATCAAAAATACTGTTTATTTTTGCATATTCAAGCAAACATGTAGGTTTTTATTTCAGGTACAAGAAGAGATAGCACAGTGGGGAGAAGGGACAAGCATGTAGTATTTTCTCTGAAGTGGCATCATCTGACACTGTTAAAGAATGGATTCTGACCATGCATGACAGACTGTGAAAACAAACTGCACAGTGATTGACAGAATAGAGTGTCTTCTATTCAGTGCAAAACTGTGTAAAAAGTTCTACTTGTTTAATTGTGGAAGAAACCATTTTCTAGCAGTTCAAAGATACACTGCAAGAACAGATATTAGACTTGAAGACAGTGTTTTAAATTTTTAAAGAAGTGTACTTAGATAATTTGCAATAATAATACACCCTGAAAAGAGCCGTTTCTAAATGCAAAAAAAAAAAAAAAATCTTCCTTTTTACAATAATAAAATATATAACTAAATGAAAGGATATAGCTAAGCACTAGAAGAGATTATAATTACTTTCTCTCTCAGGCAATTCCAGGTCCACATTTCAGTAATGACAATTCACTCATTCACTGATTAAAAACTGAAGGGAAAAAGGATTGAGTATTTTTCTGAGGTCCCTTCTAGCCTTTTTTTTTTGGTAATTATGCAGGTAGTCTAATCAAAGTTAGTTGCAATAATCTAGCCCTGTTAGTGAAAAAAATAATAAATTAAATTTCACTCTTAAATGCTTTATTCAAATAGCTGTAAAACACTGAGCTATAGAAACTTACATGAAATAAAACTAAAAAAATAGTGCTATATACCATACCTCATCTGATTCAAAATCAACTCCTCTAGATGCTTGGCTTTGTGAACCTCTTTTACTAAATGAAGACGTAGTTGGCAACCTTGAACCATACAAAGAGAAAAAAATGGCATCAGCATGTCCTCAGTCACCAGAAAATTCCAATAACTTCCCCTTTAACTTAAGAGTTGGACAACCAATACATAAAATTAAAATAAACAGACATAACAATAAGTAGAACATTACAAATTCTTAAAATAACATCTTCATACTAAAGCTCTGATCAAGTTTACCTCAAACAGTAATATAATTTTTTCTGTTACAGAAAGATAACTCATATTAGCAAGTAAAAATATATATAAATTCTCTAAGCAGTGCTATGACTTTCCTAAAAATCTGGTAGTCCATCAGACCCTTGGATTCTGACAACTGCCAGTCAAAAATAAGGCACACATTGCATTCATGAAGTAAACATACTGACCTTTGATTTATTTTGGAAGAGGAAGGAACAAAAGAAGTATCTTCTGGATCAGAATCAACATCTATAATATCCTGAAAAAAAAAAACATATCAAGTTTTTCCACAGGATTTATCCTCACAGAGAGAGTGCATAATGTGTCAGCTCTATAGCACAGAACCTCTGGGTTTTTTCCAACTATACACCTATTTAGTTAGAATAATATTGAATAACATTGAGTGTCAACATTGACACTTGAGAGGGCTCCAAGCTAGAACTGCACAAATTTGCAAATACAACACGAGTTTATCCTTCACATCTTTGACCTTGCACAAGCCACCAAAACACTCATGTATATACACCTTGTTTCTTAGACTATGGTCACAATTAACCATGGCTTTTCTCAAACACCATAACAAAAAAGGATACAAAGGTGTAGAGAGTAACATGTAGAAACTTAATGCTGGAACTGACAGCTTGGGAACACCTGCTGATTTAGGCTAATGTTTTGATTTTGTATTTATTTTTCAAACAACAGTAAAAGACAGCACAACTTTACTCATACAACAAGGTGCTTACCTCAGAGTAAGACTGGAATGAATTTGAAGAGTGGTCTGTTTTCGAAGACTTAAAGGCTAGAATAAAACATATGCAATACTTTTAAAATGCTCACACAATTAAATGCAACCAACATTATATAGTTATTTATATTGAAGACCTGCCTAGCATGCATTTCCACTGCAAAACACCCTGTAAAACAAACAATCAAACCAACCCAAAACATAAACTAAGTCTGTCAACCCAGGGATATAACCCTCTGTACAGCTGCAGGTGCTTCCCAGTCTGGCTGAAAAACCATCAGTAATGTTGGTTATGAGGATGCAAAAAATACTACTGTAACTGAAATTCCTGTATATCTAACAGGCTAATTATGAACACATCTGCTAAAATTAATTTCTCTGCAATATTTCATTTGCTGACCAATTTAAAACAAAGGTAATTTGCTGATTAATTTAAAATTCAGTCTACCTTGGGGTATTTTCTGGGGGGGTTTATGTGTAGTAGTGAGTGGTATTTTTCCCTTCAATTCTCAGATGACCTATGCTGTTTCCTCACTGCCTTTCTTCTACAGCAAGGAACAGCTACTCTCACATATGTAGGTGGCTTAAAGATAAGGTTTTCTTCCCTAATAAAAACTGGCATTTCCAAAACTCACTACAATGTAAGGCTAAATGGATTTGTATTAAAGCTTACTAACTTGTAAACATCAGTCAAATATAACTTTTTGTCTCCTGAGGGACATTCTGCCTAAAATGTTAAGACATATTCTTTCTGTGCTCATTCCTTAAGAATCTGCATTATGTAGTATGTTTCCTATTTGCAGTTCTAGCCAGAAGTTCCTAACACATTCCATTTTACTCCATGACAGAAGAACATCACTAATTTTTTTCCCTTTCTTTTTTCTATTTCATTAGTGCTGAAAGAATCTCCCACAGCTGAAATGGACTAATAGAATAAAATGCAATTAAAGCACTTCATCATTGAACAAACACCTTCACTAGAATTTGAGAGAGCATATTAGAGTAACAGACAGATCACAGGCCTACCATCCAGGATAGACATATTTTTGCCAGGAACAGATACAGGCTTGTAGGATCTGCTGCCAGAAGCTGACTCTTGGCTACTGGTTCCTGTAGAGATAACAAACAAAATAGAAATCTGTTCAGCAGTTATTTTTTTTTCCTCTTTAGTCTATTGTTACTGAGTGGGAAGTCACTTTAAAAAATCTACAATCCTCTTTATTACTCACTTTCTCCTTGAATTAAAGCCCTCCCTACATGCAGAAGAACTGCTCTGGTCCCCAGACATGACCTCTTAACACACAGGGCTCTACTCTGATGGGATCACAGAACTAGTTTAAAAGCACTAACCAAATCAGACCCAAGATGGCAGCCTTCATTTCAACTCAACCTGCTCTCAGACATTTGGGCATACTTCAAAGGAGTTATTTACTTATTTATATATATATATACACACAACTGTAAAGGAGGTACCACTACCACTGCAAAGTGTACAGTCACACTCAGTCCAGGAGCTATTTAACTCTTTTTGCTTAAGAAACACTCCCAGTTTTTTCAGTCACTAGAAACATTAAAGTCTCTTGTAAATTACATTAGGATAGAGACAATCTGTACCTCCTCTTTACACTGATCAAATGCATTACCTTTAGCAGTAACAAAGGTAATTAATTGTACAGACCTTCCCAATAATGCATCTTTTAGGAGTATACTATGTTTTCACAGCTGGGAAGCATGATATTTTTTTTTTAATCAGAGTGAAAAACTGCCAACTTAAGCCTTGTAAGGCAGTCAATTGTATGTAATAGAATACCACAAGTATTTGAGAAGAGGTTTTTTTCCAGCAGCAGTTCTTAAGCAGCAAATTTCCACTTGATGGAAGCATCAGAAGAGAATCACCTTTTAAAGAAAAAAAATAAAATCAGAAACTGCAGTACAAAGACTGCAAAGTTTTTCTTACCTCTTCCTCTTCGAGATGAACCTCTTGCTGTTGAATTTTGTCCTCTTGCACCTCTTGCTCTGCCTCTTGCTCGACCCCTTCCTCGGCTCAGTGTTGAAGAAAGGCCATCACTTGGATTGTTAGTGCCTATCCTCTCCATATCCATGGAATCTTCATCACTGGAGCCTGCAACCAGAACTTCATCCTCAGATCGGTGGGCTCTGGCCCTGATCATTGCCTGAAGTGGAAAAATAATTACAAAAAAACCCAATCTTAAATAATGAAACACACCATTGTTAAATCCTAGATATGTACAATAAATATGTAATATAACTATAAATAAAAACATTCAATTCTAAACCAATGAGGCTTAGAAGACACAAATCCAGTGTTATGGAAGATGAGGACATCTGTGAAAATACTTATTTAATTAGATGTGTACTATTAATTAGTTAGCTAAGATCTGATAACAGAGTGGAGCTTGTTAATGTGATACATTGTCAGTGAAGTTTGGTGAACAGCTCAGGTCATCCTGTGTCAGCTCCATGTGTCTGCTCAGAGAAAGCACCCTATGGGCTTCACTGACTGGAACTTTATTGATGACAGTGAGTGCTTAAGACAATTAACTCAGGTGATGATATCCCAGATTAGGAGAACTGAATCTCACCCCAGGTGTCCTTTGTCTCAAAATTTCATTCTAGTCTCATATAACTTGCAAAGACAAAGGAGCACCCATGCTAACAGAGGTTGGCAATTTTCTTTAGAAATACATATGCAATCGAAGTATGAATCTGTGGGAGATCTAAGATTTAAGATTGCTGATAAGGACACAGTAGCTAAAAGTTCACCAATTCTCCCCATTTGTTCCAGTAATACCACCCAATACAGTCCATCCACATGTGCACTGGTAATGAGATCACAAAGAGCTTAAGCTGAAAGATCTTTGAAAATCACCTGCCTGGTCTAACCTCAATTAAAAGCAAGAAACAATAAACATTCATGTTCACAAATTTGTACAAGAAAAAGAGGCCTCAAAAGCCAAATTGTGGAGTAGCATAGGTACATATTACCCTAACAAAGATTTAAAACAGACTTAGTAAGCTTTAAAGGCAGACAGGCACATTTTGGCAAGGACAATGCTGAAGTATTGCAGAAGCATTGCTAAATGACTGCATTTATATGCAGAAGACACCACTCCATTTTTCAGCCTATGTTCAAAACTCAGAGTAATTACCTCACGGACTTCCTTATCCTCTTCTTCAGTATTCTTTTTTCTACTCTCCCTGAATTTTCGCACCTGAATAAAAAAACAATTCCTGTCAGAATAACAGTTCATGTCACACAATAATCAAAATACAGGAAGTGTGAGGCTTTAATCACTGAAGCATTAAGTCAAGCTCGTGAGAAGCGGAGAGTCCAAGAATAACTGAACGGTTTGCTTAGGGCCCTTTCATGCTGTCCTATGATTTAAGAATCTCACATTCTCTTAATAACTGGAGTTACATTGCTGGGAAGGAAGAAAGCCTGGCACATGATGAAGGAGATAGTGTGTTTAAGAGAAGAAGAGTACAGTGATTTCGACAATAAGGGACACTGAAATACGAATAACTGGAAAAAGAGGTAGAGATGAAGAAGCAAGACAGAAAATAACTATTATGAGAAGAGATAATGTTGCAGTACATGTACAACTAATGAACTATTGTACAACTCAACTTGACAAATATGGAAAAAGATATGAGGCATGACAGAAAGAAGACATCAGTTCTAAAGACAAACAACAACAAAAAAATACACCCTAAAGTGTCACTGAAAGCCTGCATGCTCTGATTGTTTATTGTCTCTTTCAACCCCTCATGAATTAAAGCAATCAGTAACAAAACATGTACATGCAGCCTTCCTTCCCCACCAAATTATTCTTTAAACGGTGCACAGAGAAGCTGCAGAACAATGACTTCTACAATGTTGAATATTACAGCTGAATACATGGACTCATGTGGAAGCTCAACTAGTTGACAAAAATGTCTTTCAAGAGTTGCTCAATACACATAAACCAGGCCTGTCTCTAGGAAACCCTGAGCTGCAAGCAAGGCTAGAAGCAGGAAGAGCACCTCAAGGATAAATTTCCTTTATGCTTGTCCTCTGTTTGACAATTGAGACAACACTTGCCTCAAGCAGATGCTCCACACACAGGCAAATCCATTAAACCATGTTTGAGCACTGATTTTTCTACTGTCTTGACCTCTCTTGGGAAATCAACATTAACAGAACATTACCTCCTCATCTATTTTTTCTTCCACTGCGTCAGTGCGACGCTCCTTGAGAAACCTCTGCGTTTTTTCTAGTTGAAATTTCACCAGCTCTTCTATGGCATCTTTTTCCTCTTTGTCCACAAACTCTTGCACTGCTTCTCCCATTCCTCTTTCAGTTAGAAGTGAAAGCTGTACTTTCTTTAGAATTGGGGAAAATAATGTGTTAAGCATCTGCCATTACAGAAAGCAAGCAATATTCCAGCTGTTTCAGATAAACATTACATTAAGTTGGTTGCAAAAACAGTAATGTGCATTGCTTATTTAAATCAGAGAAAAGCACAGCAATAAGCAAATGTTACTTGTCATAAACCAGTTACAACTTTCTTGCTATTAGCACGTCACATTAACTTTACAGAGTATTTTTCAAACTAATCAAACCAAAGGCTTTATGAACAGTACAGAAACCACAATACTAATAATATCTAAAATAAAAACTTCCAGGAAATAATGCTGCCCAGAGGAATAAACCTTCTAGCTATTATAAAATAAAATGCTTAAATAAAATAAGTATAACAAAGGAACATGATTTATGCTGTCCTAATACTGACACCTAGCATGTGTCTAAGGTTAGGCAGGATGACGTAATTTGAAGGATCTTTACCTCAAGAATTCTTACTCTAAAGACTTTCTACAATTGAAATCGATTCTGCAAGTTATGTTTGATCAACTACATCAAGCATTTGTGCACCTGGCTCACTGATTATTTTTTATCCCATAGATGCTACTGCACTGGTGCTGGGAAAGGGAAATATACCAAATTTAACGACAGGGTGGGAAGAAAGCAAATTATCAGGGGTGTCTCTTCCTTCTCCCTGCTCTGCTTTAAATAAAATATGGAAGTACACTACATCTGAGGACACAAATATACTGCCAAGTAACAAGTGACTCTAAGTCAGCTGGTAATAGTAAATACTACAGTCTCACAGTGGCCCTAGAGTAAATTAAGGTAGCTCTTCCCTCACATGCCGCCACATTCTCCTCCTGTATATGAGTACATGACACATGGTACAGGGCACACACTGCAAGTTCACACAAAGAGCTATCATGTTCTCAAACCAGTGTGTGTTCACACACCTACACAACCTATACACAACAGTTACTTGCTAATCTGAGACACACACTTCATGTGGTAATTCTCAGCCAGTGTTTTGGGAAATAAATTCACTTCTTGGCGAATGTCAGAGTCTTTTCAGGGCACACTACTTCCATTAAGAAAGAAAGCAAGCTAAAAATATCATATGACATTAAAAAGGGAAATTATAAAAGGTAGAAAAATACCTTTTCTGCTGTCTGAAAATACTGCTTTACAAGGTCTTCCACCCTCAGTGTTGTTCCCTCAGCAGGTCTGCTAACCAATTTTCCAAAATTAAGATCAATGTCTAGAATAGAAAAGCACAGTGGCATCATCCAGATTTACAGCTTTTAATTATTACCATCCCACTGAACCATCCCACTGACAGTAGCAGGAAAAAAGGTTAATGCAAGCCTCCTAAGAATTGTGGTCCCTTTTATATGTAAAGCTTTTTGCTCTTTTTACAGTCTATTCATTGGAAACATGGAAAAACATAATAATTGTGCAGACAACTCCACGTCTAGCAGATATAAAGAGTTCTAACTAACATATGTCTGGAATTATATATTGAACACTGTGTTCTGAAGGTTATTATAATTGAACTCCAGAAGGTCACAAATGGAAGAAAATCATAGGAGCCATCAAAGCACTAAAGTTTTTTATAAGTAACCCATTTACTAGAAAAGAGACTCTCCTCCACAGCATGCTGACTGATTTTCAATAGAAAATGCTCATAGCTCATCCCCTCTTCTCAGGCAGCAAGGTAGCAATGGCAGAAGGATGACAGGGATAATCATCCCTGTTTGCACACACCACACAAATAACATAAAGTGACTACAGACTGCTTTAGACTATAGACTGAATTCCTGAAGTCTTAACATCACCTGTACTGAACCACAATGTGCACATGTAAGGAAAACGTTGAGTGCTTCATTAGCCACTTCCCTTGTATTAAAGGCTGTCTAATAAAGCAATGCAAAAGCCACGGCAGTATGTTCACATTCCCTTCCTGAAGCTGACATGCCCATTAAGTAGGAAAAGTAAATTAGTGAAACACAGGGGCAGATGTGGTAGCTACTGTGTATTCTGAAAATGTTAATGAGATTATACAACTATAAAAAAGAAACCAAAGCAAAATAAACCAAGATCAATACAGTATAATTTTAAAAACGCCTCACTAAAAGCAGTTTTTATCCATGAAATGATGTTTTGAACTTTACAGAACTGATAGTATTCATAAAAACTGTCACTGGAACTGGACAATGCACTTGCAATGTACTAATGCAAACTAGTAAGAGTTTTTTTAGCACATTATGTTCCTGTACAAGCTGAATCTTCATTAGCAACTATTACAAACCCATATTTGAACAACATCTATTAACCATTTATTAAAAATTCTAGGAAACAGTGAGAAATGCTGCAATAGTAACAGCTATTATTGATTTTGCACAAATATTTGAATAGAAACAAACCTGGAAGAGACAAGCCAAGAGCATCACATACACACAATTAATTAGGACAAACAAAATGCTATCTTACATTTGGACATTTTTTTAAAAATATAAGAACAGCTCTTAAGCCCACACCCTTCATTACTATTTTAGGTATGAACAAATTAACTACTGCAAAATAAAATTAAAATATAAAGGGAAAAAGCACTATACCCATTTCTTTTCCTTCAAAATGTTCAAACCAAATCATCTTATTCTAAGAAGCCTCAGGAGTAAGCCACTTAATGCCTTTCATTGTAATTACCACAGAACCCTAGAGTAACTCAGTCAGGCATGGGGCTGTATGTATTACTATAAATATCTCAGTAAGGTCTGAGGCCAAAGGAAAATGAAACTGCTCATGAATAACTGTCAGAAGACGCTGTGCTGAATATCAGAATTTTGGACAAACACAGAAATAGAAAATAATTGTGCAATATATACACTTAAATAAGATAATGCGTCTTTACTCCTCCTGTAACACATCAGATGGTAGACACCAAACCTTTGCAAGTGCTGGGCAACAAAATACAGAGAGATGAATGCAAACAAAAGCAAGCCAATGATTCTTTCTTTCATAATCACCTTTTTTCTCTTTTTGTTCACGATGCCTGAAAAAGTGTATGATGTCTTTTGGGTTAGCCACCCTATGCATGTACTTCTGGCTGAAACGATGGACACTGAATGGTTCAAAGCCACCTGCATAATCAACCTAAGTGAGGAAAGGACAAATTAAAATATGAAACAAAAAGAAGTGGAGAAGCCACACAATTCAAAACAGATTTGTTATGCTTCAAAGGAAAAAATTAATAGTAAGAAATAAGTCAATCTAAACTTAATTTCTTACTATGAGCTAATAACAGCTAATAATAACGTTAACAGAATAGCTAATAACAGCTCATATTTGTAACTCATTCTTAATCTGTTTCATTTACCAGCCTTCATAACTGTTTCCAACTGTGTTAGGAATGCACACAGAATAATATGACTTTAAAAAGCTTCACAGTAAATAGCCACTTTTGATGCCCTTACTCAGAACAGCAGTGAAGTACATTTACGACCAATCTCATCCTCCACCTTAGAGTACTGGTTACACATGTAAACAGAAGTATGGTAGGTAATTTATATTTGCCTGTACACAGCAAAAAAATGTATATATTATGTGTTTACACAAAAAGCAAAACTTTGCTTTGTAACTTTTCCCAGTGACCTTTAAAAACAAAGCAATTCAAGCTGAACAATTTCTTACTCTTAATCTTATGATAGGCTTCTCTGGCTGGCGGGGATTTCCCAAGCGTTCTCTTTCTGCAGTGTCCAGCATCAATTCCACCTGTGAAGGAGAATTATAAATTCAGTTCTACTTTGTTCTCTTACAGATGACTCAACACTTCAAGTACAACTTTAAATACATCCAGTTGCAAGGGGAGCAATCAATAGAAATCATTATAGAATGTACTCTCATTCCTGAACACATATGTACCAAAATGCAGCCAAAAGCCATTAAGAATGACTGAGAAAAACATGACAGTGAAAGGCTTATCCTTCACATACAGTGTAGTCCAGCAGTATCTACACCACTCATCTCTCATATTTTATAGCCACTATGCTTTGCTAAATTTCTAGTTCCAGGGAAAAGCAGAAAGAGCCATATAAACCTAAGAACTAAGCAATTAATAAGCTTGCTTAATTACTTCTGCCACTTCAGACTGCATGGCTGAGCTCTCAGGGTTTAGGTCAATGTATTTATGCTGGTTCCAAAGCGCACATCCAACATTGCTCCACTCCTAGGTGCAAGCTTTTGCACAAAAACCATATGGACACCCAAAAAGCAGATCCAGCCTAATTTAGTAGGTCATCCCAATCAAGGAATCTGGAAGCCAAGGCTGCAGAGTGAATGTCATGGAATTAACTTCCTATGGAAACACTGTCAGTTTTAATATGGAGCAAGACACAAGATTTCTCATCTTCCAGTCTCAAAACCAGTACCCTGATCCCATCCCCTGTCCATACACTGTTATCCATAAACTGTTAGCATCACAAGTTACCTTTTCCATGCAGAATGCCTGTATTGCCTGAGTAACATTAGGATTGTCAGGATTAAAAAGATCTGGATGATCAGCTAGAACAATATCCTCTATATGGAAAGTTCGCACTGTCTCTAGAGCAATCTTCTCCATTTTCATTTTTTTCCCTTTAACATGCAGCAAACCAATGTGTCTAGAAGGAGAAAGGTAACTTACTAGAAGATAGACTTAAGAGAACTATGGTATAAAGATTTGTTTTCAAACTCATGTTTACTTTTCAGGGACGAAATTTCAAAAACTATAGAAGATCCGTACTTCAGGGCTGGCCCTGCAAAACTCCCATTTTATTATATTTAGATTGTGCTTATTCCATATACAAGCACCTGCACTCAGTTCCTTGTATTCCAATTTATCAGTATGTAACTCCTCTTAGTTAAGTTCCATTTGCTTCAAATGTTAGATTAAATTGTGAACAAAGCAGAAGCTATACCAGGTACTCATTCCATCTACTTTGCTTATTATGTCACAGTATGAAGGTAATCCATACAGTAATCAAGTCTTTTCATACTGTATACAAGTATTTTTCTGTTCTCAACAGAACACCTCAGACACGTAAGACAAGGGATAAACAAGAACAAAAAGAAAACCTCACGCACTTCTTCACAGCTTCTCCAGGGGACAGAGATGTCACCACTGAACTTCCTGGCTGAGAAACATAGAAACGTTGCTGTTCATTTTGGAATGGAGCTATTTTGCACTCATGTTCATGACCCCACACAACAAGATTAATAAAGTCATCTAAAAACTGCTCTGGAATGTAGTTGGTAGCTCCATGTTTGCTCCTGTTCAAGAGAAGATAAGAATAATGGATGGGCAAGGGGAGAGAGAAGGAGAAGAAAAACATCAGTGTGATTTAAAATGATACAGGAACTCCAGCAATAATATCAGACATACATGTCAGCTCTTCTCCACATTTATTCCTTACACAGTTGTTTAGTGTTTGGTTAAACAAAAGGGCAACTTACGTAGCTCACTTTTTTACACAGCTCACTGTTTTATGCTCCTCTCCTTTTATGTGGATCTCTCTTTTCTTCTCACTTGGCTTGAAAGACTTTTGGTTTTTTTTCTATATGAATGCTTTTATAGCATCTCATGGCAATTTTTTTTGTTGGTTTTTGTTTTTAAATGGTGGGGTAAAACCAACTGAATTAAACAGACATGGGACATGCCATCCCAAATCCCTTTCTGGAAGACAAGGGAGATGGGGAGTGAGTTCCTTCAGCCTACAGGACAGTAATCAGTACACAGGGTAATATGAGCTCTATTTGTTTACATCTGCCTCACCATTATTTGAGCATGAGGACTGCCCTCTTCTTCAGGAAAAATCAGAAGAAAGTATTTGGAAAAGAACTCTGCCTGTTCCTACTACCACTGCTGGGAGAAGCCTGTAGGCAGACAGAACATGTTACCTATCTGTAAAGCACAGCAGTGCAAGGGCACATAAGGTACTTGTTGAACTATGGTTCAAACAAGGATAGAAAATATGAAGTTTGGTATTCTCCCAGCTTTAACAAGCAGAGAGGACTTAACTGTATGTATATTACACTACAAACCCTCCTCTGCCTCTGACTATAAAAGTTTTAGAAAAGATCTCCCAACTCCCCTAACTCATATATTTCAAACCTTTTCCTTTACAATTCTTCTTCAAGAAGAGCTGTGAAACAATGTTTTCACTTGTAAAAATCTTAAGAAACCAGCTACTCACAAGAGGCATGAACTAACACAGCTGGCTTGCTCACCTATCCTTTTCCAGGCAGTTTAATGAAGTAACACAGTAAGTTGCTGTAATTCATTCAGTACTGTTACCTATTTTGATGAATCACAAACAAGTTAAACCAACTATCTTCATCTTCCTTTGGCCTCAGCATGGTTACTTGCTTATTGACAAACATACGATACAACCTCTCATCTGGAATTGCTCCTAGAGTGGACAAACAAACAAACAAACAATCCAAATTTGTGTGGTAAACAAGTCTGTATTTCATAGCATTTTTACTTGCAACTCTATTAAAAAAAACACGAGGAGCAAAAATATAGCAGCCTACCAGTACCCAAAGTGGGCTTACAAGAAAGCTGGAGAGGGACTTTTCAGCAGGGAAAGCATCTAGGGGAATGGCTTTAAACTGAAAGAAAACAGATTTAGGGTGGATATTACAATGAAGTTCTTTACTGTAAGGGCAGTGAGACACTGGAACAGCTTGCCCAAGAAAGTTGTGCATGTCCTGTCCCTGGAAGTCTCTGATTATTTCCTTGATGTTTTTAACTAGGAAAAAAAACCAAACCCAAACTATCTTTAGCTATGCTTATTATAGACATTAATAAATCCCATATGGAATGTCCATATTTTATACGAGAACAAATGCTCTCTGAATCAGACAAAGTCGAAAAAAGGTATAAGCAATTTTGGCACAAACACAAAGAAACACGTCATGAACATCTTCATGCAGCAACACTGGTACTTTAGAAAGTTGTTGCATTTCCCAGTAACAACTTTGGAACCGAAAACTTTTACATTTTGGTATTAGAACGTTCCACTAACTACTAAGCTTTCAAACATCTAGCAAGCTTTCAAAGTGTCTCATTGAACACACAAAATCATGGCCAACTAGGACTTAATTTAGAGCTATAAAAGTTGCTTGGAATTATAGTGCTTAAGCACTCATGAGTGGACAAAAAATAAGAGTGAAAAAAGAAGACCTTAATAGTCAACTTCTCTAGACAGAAAACAGTCAAAAATAACCATTCTAAGTATGAAGGGAGGGTAGAGGGGAATTCAGTGGAGAAAATACAAAGGAACAAACATGAAGTTGAAAACATATCATAGAACCACTTTAAAGTATGAAACTCTTAAATTTCTTTAAAGAAACTGAGACTACCCATGGCCAAAGCTACTTATGAACCACTTCAGACAGACACATAAGACATCAGATTTCTGCTCAGACAGCTTATGTTTTTAAATATAACCAAAATGGCACACAAACATCAGGTGTTTAAGTTTTGCCTAAGTAGGATGAAATAAGCTTAATACACATCAGAGAGAATTGAAGAGTGTGATTGCTCTGACTTGATACACCAGCACTATGGTTAACTGAAGCAGGGTTCATTTATCACCAAAAAAAGTACAAAAATCAAGTTTAGGAAGATTTATCTAAATGAGCAAAAAAAGAAAAACCCTGTCAGGTAGTGACACAAAGCAGGAAAACAAACTTGACATTGTCACAGAATTGATATGCTTTAGTTTAGAATAATGTAGACCTTCATGTTTGTTGCAGCCTTCCACATTTGTTCCAACTTTATTCAGACCTATTAAATTTCAGTAATACGTGAACAATCTAGTCCCAGTCTGGCAGACAAATACTTACCCAAGCCATACAGAGCAATTTTTGTTCTACCTTTACGCAATAAAATGGGACTAATATCTATTTTCTCCACAGAAGTTGAACGTCCGAAGTGATTCAGCAGTCCTGCACAGCTTAAAATATCCAATGCACACAGTGCATCTGCCTACAACAAATATTAAGAAACAAATACAGAATTTGAATAGAACATTAAGTGCTTCATGTCTAAATGAAAGCCTCAAAAGTAAGAGAGAATATCTTTCCTTAAGTAACTTCTGCAGTTGAAAATAAATAAATAAAGGGTTTTGCTAATACTCTAGAATACAAAAGCAAATCCCTTTTCCTTAGAAGTCATACTTCATTTGAATGATATGAAATTAAACATTAAATCATCCAGAAAAACAAAACCACAAAAAACTATTCAAACCAGCCAGTCTCTAAACACTACAAAAATTATCTGGTTAAGGTAACTACATTATAGTAAGTTCAAAGTTAAACTGCTGCTAAAACACTCATCTCTGTGATGAGTGCTGCTCATCACACTGCTATTTGATATAAAATGCAAAATTATGAATTTAACACATACATTTTAATGCTTTCTAAACATCCTTTTCCTGATTACTTTTAGTAGCTTGTTTTTAAGCTACCATTTCACTATTATTAGATTATCCTCCTTGCAAATGCATGATGCATATAAATTACATATGCACAAATCAAAATATCAAAATTCTCCTTCTTTAGGAAAGAAGCTTTCAGTCTCTATAGATGGAATGTTTTAGAAACTGTCTGAAAGACTACCACTTCTTGGCATGAAAAGTGATTCTGTTTTCAATGCCAGAAACCTGCCTAAATTAAGAAATTAAACACAGTTCATATGGATCTCTTAGCTTATTTCCAATTGTTTTTAAATGTCACACTCACACTGAACTTGTTGTCACTTATTAAGTAAATTCCTAAAGATGCACAAAATATTTACACACAGAGGGGAGCAACTGACTAAAACTAGTGTGATCTCCCAGACCTTTATTTCTATACAAGTTTCTATTTCTGTATCTCTGTAATGCAACAGTACAATTAGGATAAGACTTACCCCTGTGGGATCATCATGATTGCCATGAATACTAAAAACCGGAATAGAAATGTTGAGATTTTCATCCTGATAATTCACCCAAGGAAACCTGAATAGAAAGAGGAAAAGAAGTTAAACTATATCTGTAAATCTGTGTATGATTCTCAATATTCTCTTCAAATTAACTTCATCACAAATAGATGTGGTAAAAATCAGAAAGAAGTGATTGTGAATAAGCCTAAGCTTAAGATAAAGCATATGAAGATTCTTACTCATGGTCTGGAATGGCACTGTCTATGGGGAATAGGAAAATAAACCTTTTATAGCAAAAGAATAGCAAAAGAAACCTTTTTTTCAGAACAAGCCATGAAAAGAATTGTACAAAAATTTGCGTAGTAGTAGTGGATTAGGCTGTGCAACCTTTGCTTACACATAAGGAACTCTGGTGATTTTACTAAAACAACTCACGTGAATTGGATGACTTTTATTGTACTTGCAAAATGGAAACTATACATTACATAAATATATCAAGAATAACAGCACATTCAGAAGTTTCTCAAAATACTGTATACATTTCTTTACAGAATTAAATGACAGGTGAAGTTATCCTGTAAACTGTCCCACACAGACATGCCTAAAAATTCCAGGTTCCGGTCATGGAGGACATAAAATAAAAATCTCAACACATTCACCCAAATACACAAACCAAGCCTTACATAATAATTTATAGTAGCATACTTACTTGCTGTAATGAAAATTAACTGCCTGATCACTCAAAATTTCAAACTGAACAGGACGATCACCCATACAGTATTTTCTTAGTGACTCCAAACAAGAGTGCACTGTTTTTCTGGAGGGTTTATTGTCGTGAAAAAGGTCCCCACCTAGTAAAACAAAGTCCACCTGTATGTAACAAAAAGCTTTATTATTTTAATACAATGTTTTGTATTACCTTGAAAGACTTCTAAGCAAATTGTTTAAATTATTTCTTCTAGGGAGTTCCACAAACTTCCTCAAATATGAGGAAATATACTTCTAGGTAAAAGGAGTTAGTTGTAAGAGAAACAATATTTAACTTCCTTATGAGAAAAACCCAAGTAATTAAATTATTAATTAAAACAAAATCAAACCTAAAAAGACCCATTTATGAAGAGCCATAGGAGAAAACAACTGATAGTGGTAAAAAAAAGGATTAGTCTACTATTTGTAATAAGGGTCTCCAAATTAGCTCCTGAACATTTTTTGATAGGCATGAAAAGCTCCATTATTTTCTCACTGCTGCACTACCTAGTGCAAAGAAACCAGTAGCTGTCACCAAATTATTCTGAGAAGGTGCTAGCAGCAGTTTCTGCATATACTGCATATATTTAGCTTTTGGTAAAGCATTAGGAAAAGACTTAATCAAAATTACAAAGAATCTGACTGATGAACATCCCGTTCTTAAAAATGGAATTACAGAATAGCTTAGGTTGGAACTCCATGATCTTCAAGCCCAGGCGTTAACCCAGCACTGCCGAGTCCAACATGAAACCATGTCCCCAAGTGCCACATCCACACATCTTTTAAATACCTCCAGGGATGGTGACTCCACCACCCTCCTCAGCAGCCTGTTCCAGTGCTTGACAACCTTTTCAGGGAAGAAATCTTTCCTAATATCCAGTCTAAATCTCTTCTGGTGGAACTTCTGGGCACTTGCTCTAGTCCAATCACTTGCTGCTTGGGAGAAGTGATCAACTCCCACCTAGCTACACTCTCCTTTCAGGCAGTTGTAGAGATCAATAAGGTCCCCTCTGAGCCTCCTTTTCTCCAGGCTGAACACCCCCAGCTCCCTCAGCAGCTCCTCACCAGACTTGTGCTCCAGACCCTTCCCCAGCTCCGTTGCCCTTCCCTGGACACGCTCCAGCCCCTCAATGCCCTTCTTGTACTGAGGAGCCCAGAACTGAACACAGCACTCAAAGTGTGACCTCACCAGTGCTGAGTACAGGGGGACAATCACTGCCCTGGTCCTGCTGGCCACACCACTGCTGATACAGGCCAGGATGCCACTGGCCTTCTTGGCCAGCTGGGCACTGTGCTGGCTCATGTTCAGCTGCTGTCAACCAACTCAGGCCTGGGGGATGCAGCAGGCTTCCTTAAAAAGTGGAGCCAGTCTGCACACTGGGCCTTCTGTTCCCATCAGAAGGGGGTCTCCTGTAACAACCCACCTTTTTTCTTCATGGAAGGAGTTTTGGTATTGGGCACAGGCAACAACCTCAGCAACACCTCTGTGCTAGATGAACCACTGTCCTTGTTTAGTCCCACTTGCAGAGCCTCACACCTGTTATACCAGGGCACGTGGGGATGTGGGGCAGTCACTGAGGAGATGCACCTGCTGTGCTGGGCAGGAACTTGTTGCCAATGCCCCCTGTCCCTTAATTCAGTGAGTTCATCCAGAGGGAGTGAGGATAGGGAATCTTCTAGATTGTGTGTCCTGTCTGCCTGTCAGGCCTGCCCTAAGGAAAGTAGGGTGTGATTCCAGCAGTCTCCCATACACACTCCCTGATACCCCTCAACCAGAGCTGTGTCTGGAGAGGGGCTTCTGTCTGGGCAGCTCTGTCAGCTGTGGTGGATGAAGAGAAAGGCCATGGCTTTCTGCCAGATAGATACCACTGCTCCCTGGTGGAGCTGGCAGGGCTCAAGTGCTCTTCCTGCACAGAAAATCACGCCACAGCATGTTTGTTTGCCATGTTGGAAGCACTCCTGCTTGCTGCCACTGCTCCTGACTCCACCCAGGTCCCCTCGGCCGCTGTGGGCTCCTGGTGGCTCCTCCGACACTGCCCCAGTTCAGGAAGCCCCTCTGTCCACCCCACTACAGGATTCTGCTGCAGATTGTGCAGGCACCAGAGCTGCTCCGCACCAGAACTGCTCACTTCAGCAACTCAGCACTTCAAGACACTTCAAAAGCTTCCAGCAAATCTCTACTGATTTGTCAGAAGACTGTATATCACTACTCTCGCTCTCCTCAATTATTTTTCCTCCTCGCAGTGACAAACCCTCTCTAGATACCACTGAAACCAGTGCAGGCAATCCAAAACCACTGCTAATGCAACCAAGTCATGATTCAGTAAGAATGCTCTCACAAAGAATCAGGCATTCATTTTGCTGAATCAGAAATGAAACTGAAAGCAACAAATAGTTCAGCCACTTGATTTGGTATTACTAGAGTACCAGGACTAAGCTTTACAGCTTCTGTCAGACTGGACCACATTTTCAACAGCCTCAGTCCTTCCTCCTCCAAAAAGTAGCACTTACTTCATTTTTTTGAGCACGTTCCAGAATTTCATTAAAAGTTACAAATGTATCATTTCCACGCACTGGATCCTTCTCCAAATAGCCAAGATGAATATCAGTAGCAACGAGTATTTTAAAGGTATCTTCATCATCCCTGGAAGACAGAAAAGACAGTGTCAGAGAGCAATACACATAGGAAATTTCTACACAGTATTACTAAGGTAAGCTTATCTGTCCAAAGTCATGAAACATGGAGATTTGCCATAAAACTCTCCCAAGTATCAGTCCTGGAAGTCTCAAAACACTTCATGACTTGTATAGCAAACAGCACATTGCCAAACCAGCCAGTTAGGAGATTTGTTTATCCCAGTCATTCTGCTCCAGTAAAGGGATGCAAGCACCCCTATGAAGCATCTAATTAAAACCTAAAGAACCCTTTGTATGTTTTTTGTTTTTAAAAATACTTGTTGAACAGTCTAATTCTCTCTTTGCACTGGTAATCTACACGTGCATGAAGGCAAGCACGGTGATCATAAGGACCAGAGGGAAAACACAACTGATGATCCCGGCTCTTCTTAACTCGTCCCAGACATACAAAACGCTTGCTGCCTGATGTGTCAGGACTGCAGGGAGCTTACTGGGAGTTGATGGTGCTCATCCTGGTGCCGAGGTTCCTCAGGGGAAGGCTCAGGCACAGCGCAGCCAGCTCAGGGAGTCAGCTTCTCTCTTCACAGACGGTACGCGAAGCGCAGGAGATCAATCCAGGCGCAGGGCCAGGCCAGGAGGCACACAGAGGTGCGCTCACACAGAACGATCACAGCAGCCGCTCCATCTCCCGCTCCCGCGCGGCTCGGCCCGAGCACCGCCCCCAGCCCGGCCCGG
>VZRH01001926.1:334847-350835 GCA_013397555.1 Urocynchramus pylzowi | reverse complement strand
GGCCCCGCGGAGGCGAGCGGGGCCGGTGCTGCGGGCCGGGCCGGGCTGGGCTGGGCCAGTGGGGCGGAGCAGAGACTCTGCCCCAGAGTGCGGGCTGCTCTCCAGACCCTTTGTTAATCAAGCGAGCAGCGTTCCCAGTGCACCCAGCAAACCCCCGCGCAGCGTTGCACTGCAGTCTGAAGGTGGTGCCATTCGGGGGTCGGGGTCACACGGCGCTTTTCTAGCGTGGATGTTATCTGTGAGTTCTGGCAGAGCTGGCAGAGCCCGGGGTAGCGGAGGATCACTGAGTTTTCCCTTGAATTTTGCTGTTTGTTGACATCAGCATCATCTGCCAGGTAGTTTTATTGACAGTTAGTGCACCGATAACAGTTACAGTTGGCATAAATACTGTTGTGCATCTGCTGCTCACAGATGCTGACTGAAAATGAATAAAGACAAGCAAGCTGATGAAGACGATGATGACAGCGAGCTGTTCGAAGACTTCACAGAGCATTTTAACCAACTTGAACTGCTGGAGACACACAGGCATTTGATTCCTGTAGGAACTCAGAGCTGTTGGTCGGGACAGTCTGATGATGATGATGATGAGCAAGAAAGAACGGAGGAATGGTACGAAATGCAAGAAAAGAAAATGGAAAAAAATCCAGAGAAATTGCTACTCTGGGCAGCTGAAAACAATCGGGTAAGGCACTTGCTCTGTTCATGTATATAATTTCAAAGAATATTATTTTGAGCACGTCTGTAGTCTCATCCACAAACAAAAATTTATCTGTACTTTTCTTTCTTTCTTTCTTTCTTTCTTTCTTTCTTTCTTTCTTTCTTTCTTAAGTTCAAGTAACAGCACTTTTTTTTAACGGCGATAAACACAAAGCATGCTAGGCTTTTCATGGCAAATAAGCCTTTTAACTGGGGTGGAGAGGCTGTATCTGAGATTTTATACGTGCTTCTGGCACTGACAGAAATTAAACTTCAGGACCATCAAAGCCATACATCTTGTTTCACAGAATCAGGTGAAGTTCCCTGTTTTCTCTAAACAGCTGAGTACCGTGAAGAGGCTCCTGACGGAAAAGCTGGCTCCAGTGAACGCTCGTGATGAAGACCAGTACACTCCTCTCCACCGAGCCGCCTACAGCGGGCACTTGGATGTGGCACACGAGCTGGTGGCCCAAGGGGCCGACGTCCACGCGCAGACCGTGGACGGCTGGACGCCCCTGCACAGCGCCTGCAAGTGGAACAACACCAGCGTGGCCGCGTTCCTGCTGCAGCAGGGTGCAGACATCAACGCGCAGACAAACGGGCTGCTGACACCCCTGCACATCGCTGCAGGAAACAAAAACAGCAGGGAGACCCTGGAGCTCCTGCTGATGAATCGCTATGTGAAGCCAGACTTGAAAAACAACTTGGATGAAACTGCCCTTGACATTGCGAGGAGGACTGATATATATCACTACCTTTTTGAAATAGTAGAAGACTGCATAAACACTGTGTCCCCATAAAAGCTTGTGAATGTGGGGTTTTCTGCCTCTTTCTTGTTAGTGTTCTGCATGCCTGTCGGTGGTGGTCTGTCTCTTTGCAGCGAGGTTTTAACCTAAGATATTTCAGTGTTCTCCTCAGGCACAATGTCACCCCCTGCAGCGCAGTTCAGTGGTCACACTCGTACTTCAAAGCGTTACTGCTGTTAGTCAAGGTGGTCAGAAAGTCTCAGTAATTTCTCTGAGTTTCTATTTAATAAGTGCAGATTTGGAGAGGCCTTTGTAAGTTGTCTGTAGTGTCAAAGCAGGAGGGAAAACTGGAATATTTACTTGATGTGAAAAAATTCTGGCTTGGTTATGCAGACTTTATTACGGCTCACTTGAAAATTATTTTTTGAGAAATTCTAACTTTTTTAAAACTGCATGAAAGCTCAGAATGAATGTAACTTATTTGGGTGATACACAAAATGTTTAATGAACCTAATGTAAGGCTTATTATAAAATAAAATATTTAACCCAAAATATTTTGTCATATTTGTAATTGAAAGCCCACTTATCAATGCAATCACCTGTTCATAAATCAAACACATTATTCATAGGATAGAAAGTAGTTTTGATTTATTTTTTTCCTGGTGCTTTTCAAATAAGTGATTTTCTATAAAGATCTTGTTTACTTTTCCCTTGCAATTAAGTTGCAGAAAGACTAAATGTCAAGAATGTGGCGTTAGTTGGAAAAAATGAGCCACAACCATGTGAGGATAAACAGCCAGCATAGTCATGTCTGATTTAGTTACAGGTAATTTAGTATTTTTCTTGCACTTTTGAGTTAGTGCACTATAATTTTGCCATGGTAAGGGCACTTAAATACCCTTATGGTTTTCAGCTTCAGCTTTACCATCTGTAATTTAGAAGTGGAGAAAGTCGCTTGTCTGTTAAACTGAAAATTGAAAGTGCTGAGGTACTGTCACTAAGAGAGCTGCAGTAAACACTTCACTGTCCCATGCAGATGCCTCACTGAGTGATCCCAAGCTCCTTCCACTAACACATACACAGCACAACTGTAGCAGTAGCAGCAGCAGCAGGGTTGGGGTGTGTTGGACCACATTTGGTACTCTGATCAAGCTACTGTGGAGGGTGTCTTGGACACCCACCTTTTAGAAGCGGTGTGTAATGTTCAGCACTTTCTGTTGGAAAATGGAAGCACGGCTTCTGAACTATGAGCGGTGTAACGTGATTTTAATGTTTATTGTTTTTAAAAGTTTGGTTTCAGGACATCTGTAGAAGAAGATGAATATACCTTGAAATGCATCAAGGAGTAATAGAGACGTGGATTACAAGGCCACTTCAGTCCAATAAGCAGTGTCTGACTAGTTTTATGACCAAACTAGTACTTCTGAGTATCAGTCGATATACATCAGTTAAAGTGGGCTTTGTACAGCCCGGCATTGCCTCGGGCGAGAGCGGCATGGCATCCTTCCGTGGGGCAGGCCCGTGGTGACAGCCCGCAGTGGTACAGAGCTTGTCATGTGCGTGCCCCGCTCCCGTGCCCATGCTGAGTGACACAGAGGAGTTGATGACCCCCAGAGCTGTCCCCCAGGCCGTGCCCCAAGCGGCGGCGGGGGCCTGCTGTCCCTGGGGCTGGCGGCGGGCCGCGGCCTGCCTCGGGGGCCGCCTCCGTGCCGGGGGAGNGGCCGGGGAGCCGTGCAGCGACGCCCGCGGCGAGCAGCCCCGTGAGCACGGCCGTCCCCGGTCCCCGGCCACCCCAGCCCCAGCCCGGGCCCACCCCGCGCTGTCCCCTCGGGAGCCCAGCCGAGGCTCGCCGCGGCTCCTCACTGATGCCCCCCAGCACCGCGGCAGGTGCTGGCCGTGGTGCCGTGGGGCGTCCGCATCCCTCCTCAGCTCCCTGGAGATTTCCTGCAGCGAGGGCATCTTCTCGGATGCCTCTCCATCTACGGCCCTGCCCTGGGAAGTCTGTCGCGGGGAGGCACGGTGGCATCTCCCCCAGTGGCCCTGGGGTGGCTTTGGCTACCAGCACACCCGGTCTGGCTGGACCCGCCAGGGTCCTGTCCTGTACCATCCTCCTATCCTTGGGAGTAGGGCCTGGCTGGACACTGTCATATTTTTGTAAATTATTTGGTTCACAGTGTATTGAAGACGGATGCAGAGTAGCATAGCTTGACAATTGCAGTCAGCAAAGTACATCGGCATTCAGGGGATTTATAATAACTGGTTGTTTTGTAATATATTTTACTAACAGGGCAGAAATATCTATATGTTGAGCCACCTAGGAGAGTTAAAGAAATACTGGAGGAGCACTTTCATTTACAGGAAGAAGAATGCAATGTTAATCATCCAGCTGCAGGTAATCCTCCTTATCAGCAAACAGCAAGTGTTTGTCAGGACAAGTGATTGTTTTGAGTAACTGTGGCAAAATTACAGAACATTTATGTAATATCATGCAGAACATTTAGAAACAAAAGAATTGCATGTAGTCTTTATTACTTTTTTCTCTCTTTTTTTGGTCAGAAATTATGAGACCAGGAAGAACACAGTTAATTCCATATGATATATCAGTTTAATAAACCAGAAACAATTGCCAAGCAGTAGGGAGGTTTTGTTACCTTTTTCTTTGAAAGAAATGCTGTAGTTACTAGAACACTGTTTCTCTTGTGCAGGATTGCAACCCATTTCTAAACTCACTCAAAATGAATTTAAAACAGTAGGATTCAAAAATGTACCTAAATTAGGTGATGTAATCAGTACCCAGCAGATGTAAAGACCATTTGAGCCTGTAATTCTTATTACTGTGATTAGGCTCTGTCGGGAATTACAGCACACACCTGCAAATGACTGACTTAGGTAGCCTCTGTGTGTAGTAAGCAGAGGAAAAAAGGCACTTTGGACATTCTTTTGACTTGTCCTAGACACCTGTCATTGTGTGTGTCATGCTCTAAAAGTGCCTGTTCTTTTCCTGTTGACTGAAAAGGGGTCCTGAACACAGAGCTGAGTTGCAGATGTTAGCACTGGTCTGCTCAAACTGCTCATGTGCCTAATGTTACTAAGAGCTGAACACAACTATCTACACAACTATTTCTGCATCCATCTGCCAGTGGATCAAAATTGACTGGAATATTCCAGTCTGGTTGAATAAATGGATGTTACCTTATATGTTCTCATTACTTTTGAGGAGTGTCCCAAAGAAATGTATGTTACAGAGGCTTAAAGTACAAAGATAAGAGAGAAACACTGCACAAATATTTGTTACAGGACTATATAATGTTACAGGACTATATAACTGTATAATATGAATCTGTAGCAAACTCAGTACAGAAATGGTATGTACAGCATAATGTTATAGGCATAGCATTACAATAAATGATAAATATGATAAAAATAGATGCTGGTGTACAGATTATTCAGTGAGAATTTCTTTTTTCAGCTGTTTGGATAATTAGAGATGCTTACTAAGTGGCCTGGGCTCTGATAGGCAACAGTTATCAGGTTGGATGGTTATTGATTTACACAGTTTGGACTACTAAAGTGTATTGTTTAAAATAAATTAGATGGCTAGTAAATTGTAACCTTCCCACAAAATAAATTAGCTTTTAATTTTGCTCTGATGGTGATGGCTTTGGTTTTTTGTTTGTTTGGTTAGTTTTTGGTTTGGGTTGGGTTTTTTTGGGGGTGGGTGTTGTTTTTTTCTCTATTTTTATGAGGGCGTTTGGTATTCCAGTATGACCAAAAAAGGATGCTGCCTGCATCAGTGGTACTACTGCTATTTCTTATTTATTACAGACAAGCTATATCTTGCTTCAGTTAGGTGCCTCAGTAGTCCTAAGAGCCTCTATAAAAAATAGAGAGCATTGTGCACCTTAAGCAATCTGAATTTCTCTCTGAAGATGTCAATCTGTTTTCATTGACTATGGAAGAATATTATTGTGTAGTTTTATATTAGCTCTAGAACAAGCTGAAGTAATCATTTATAAAGCTATTATTTTGCCAAATTGTTAACAGAGGCTCTGGAAGGAGTTTGGAATGTGAAGAACAATTTCTCCATTAGAAGCCTGAAACCAGCATCACAGAACAACAGCGATTTACTTTTACAGCCTCAATTCTACTCAAGACATGCAAGAATGAAAAGTAAGAGTCAATAACAAGAAACTCCACCATAACACCTCATTTTTAAGTTGCAGGGCATCTTTCTGCAGAGCTAACTCATCTCTTCCTTTAGTAAGTAGTCAACAGACTTTGAAATCTTTGCAGAAGAAATCTGTTCAGGTGTTGAGTCACCTTATTTCATATTCTGAAACCTTTTGTGAAGGTTCCACATCTATTCTGTGGAATAATCACTTACTGGTTCCTACTGGTAGATGGTGAGTGTTGGTTTCATGTTCCTTATGAAACTCACTGTTCTTAGCACACAACCCTAAGAAATTCAATTGTTTGGAAAAGCACTCCTCCAGCACACCTCCTGACAAGAGCTTGATCTAGGTATTCTTTCAGGCATTTTAGTATTTGCCTGCGATGGTCAGCTGGTGCTCTGGGAAAGGTATTTCTCTCTTTACAGTCTGTAGAGTGTGGCTTTTGTGGAGCAGACCTGTTCTTTATAGATTTTAGCTTAGTGTGTGCCCACATTCTCTCCTAACCTAACTCTCTTTAAACCCTAAGGAAACAGACTTTGTTTGCTTTTTAAGAGGAATATTTTTAATGCCATAAGCTTGCAGAATATATGAACTCAGCATATTTTGCCATTACATGAAGCTCATTCCCATATTCTTGGGGGATAGTGGTTTAAAAATGCAGGTTTAAAAATACAAGATTAGCACCTCTCTCTTCCTATCTTGATCTTGTGAGATCAGGAGATAGTGGTATATTAATTACAAGAGCGGCATGGATTAAGCTATTACTGGTATAAGAAGTGTTTAACCAGTACAGCCTTCTGCCATGCTGCCTTTACTTTAGAGTTACTTGCTTGTAGGAACACTTTAGTTATAGATCTAACAACTACAGAATGATTCAGAGTTTTGAGATGTTGGCATCATTTTAAAGCTCATGGACCTCAGGCTTCTGGTGAAGGCAAGCAGCATTTTCAAAGATCTATTTCCTGCTCAGAACCATGAAGAAATAACAGCTTTAAAACAAAGAAGTTTATTCAGATTGATGTAGGTGCTGAAAATCTGTTGATTTTCCTTTGGGAATTTGGATGTACCTTCATTCTCAGGGACTGCTGCTAGAGACAAGTGCTGCCCTCCTCACTAGCTATGCTGCCTGTTTGGCAGTGGGCAGGCAGGCATCATGAGAGAAGAGGTGTGGATATTCTCAGTTCAGTCGAGGAAAGAACAGAGACAATTTCTCCCAGGCTGAGCCTGGGAATCTTAGAGGAAAGGAATTCAAACAATTATTATCTCTCTTTCTGTAACCATTGTTTGTAGTTATGGTTCTCCAGAAGTGTGCTATTCATAGTTCACTAGTAGTGTGAGAGGTTTTCACTTTGAGACCAATCAGGTCTCAGCTCAGCAAGTGAGACTATAAAGCTCGCAACTTCTTCCTAATAAATTATTATTCTATTTCACCTTCTGATGTCTGGAGTCATTCATTCTGTCCCTGACTCAACAGCATCAAAGAGGTGGCAGAAAAGATACATAATGGGAGAAAAACTGGGAGCAGTTTGGCTTCAGCTCCTGTGTTCACCAAACCACCTCCATTCATGCAGTCTTTTCTGTGTAAGGATCTGGGGAAGAAAGGAGAAACTAGTGGGGAGATGGAGTGGGTGCAGGCTATAGGAATGGACAAAAGGGAGGAGACAATGACAGAAGATGAGCCTGCTGTGTTTAGTGCCAGAGGAGAGGAACCAGTGAAGGAAAAGGAAGAAGCACTGATAAGGGGAATGAAAGAGGAGACAGAAGGTTAGAAATTCCTGAAGGAAACAGAAAAGAGGAGAATATAGTTCAGGAATACAGAGACAGAAATTGTAAAAAATGAAGGGAAAATATGCAGGAGATATAAACAGAAGAGAGAAAAAGAAAAAAATATATTCATATTGCTGAATTTACTTAAGTAAATGTATTTTCCTTCTTCCTTTTACTGCCTTCTCCTAAAAGTGACCAGAGGTTTGAAGGGCTCACTATGTGGTGTCTCATCCATCCTTAGACCAGCTCTTGTCTTTTTTACAGATTGCTGAATGTCAGTGCTGTGAAGACCTGTGCCTGCTTTGATGTGTCAAATCAAACATCAGCATGACTAGCTACCTTTGGAAATGTAGATGTCTATTTCTAGGATTTTAAATAAAGTTCTACTTGAATATGGAGCTATTTCCTTTTTGTTGTTTTATTCACATCCTCATACTACTTTTAAATCTGATGTTGTAAGTAGCCAAATCTGATCCATATTTCTACCAGTGATGAAAATGTCACAATCCAATGATTGCAAGATGTTCTTGCTGAAAAACGTGCAACTGCGAAAGTCAACATTTTCATAGTTCTCTCTTTTGCAAAGTGATTTTAAGTTCCAGCAGATGATTTTAATGTAATTGATGAAATGCCTCACAATGCTTTAGGCTGAGTTCATCCATTAAACCGAGCATTTCAGAAGGTGCTGCAGTAAGGTAGAAAAATTATAAAAGAAAGGCCACATAAAATCAGGCCTGCTCTGTTAGATCAGGGCAGGCTAGCCTGTCATTTCTTCAACGCAAAGCTAGCACTTTGCAAGTTCCCATGTGAAAACAACCCTGGTGTGAACAGTTTGCTAACATAACAATCTATTCCTGGGTGAAAAACAACTAGCACCTGCATAAACATTAAATCTATCCCATGAGAATCATTGAAGAAAATATGTAAACAATTTAAGAAGAGAGAGATTTGATGGACAAGTAAAATACCTTCTACTGACCAACAGAGTAATTGACAAGAAAGCTACTAACCAATTGGAGTCACACACGAGGTCTGTGAAACTGTGTAAAAAAGAAGAACTGGCAGCAATAAAAAAAGCCTTTGATACATTGCTGGGTGTGTCATTTCTGTCCGTCTCTACAACGACAAGAAGGCAAGAGTTTGTGATTCAGTATCTAGCCTGATTTAATGAAAGTTTAACATAAATAAGCCTCTCTCCACGTAAGAGCTATCACAGTATCAAAGAACCACAGAGGCAGCATGGAACCTGAAATAACTTACCACTCTCACTCTTAAACCATTATTACAGTAAGGTAACACCAAATGAATATTAGTTTGCTTTGTGTTATCATGCCACTTACGACACAAATTTAGATCCTTCGTACTGCATAAAACCAGAAAAGATATGGAGTCCTGCAGAGGCTGTTTCACCATGGACCTCTGTGTGCTGCAGGGGCACAGCTGACTCACCATGGTCTTCCCCATGGGCTGCTCTGGCTCCTGGAGCACCTCCTGCCCCTCCTTCTCCACTGATTTTGGGGTCTACAGGGCTGTTCTTCTCACACATTCTTACTCCTCTTTTCTCTGGCTGCAATTGCTACTGTGCAGTACATTTTTCCTTCTCTAATTGCTATCCTGGAGGCACTACCACCAATGCTAATTGGCTCAGCCTTGGTTAGCAGAGGCTCTGTCTTGGAGCCAGCTGGTATTGGCTCTGTTGGACACAGGGGAAGCTTCTAAAACTCCTCATGGAAGTCACTCCTGTAGTCAGCCCCTGGTACCAAAACCCTGCCAAAGAGGTGGAGATGGGATTTTTTTCTGGAGCTCTCAGTTCCTCTGGAAGTATCTATAACACACTGAATATTTTTAAAAAGGAATTCTCAGACACAACTTTGTGAAACTGGACTTTGATTTCCTTTGGGTTTTTTCTACAATTATTTGTGAATTAAATCAGATGTTTGTTCTTTGATTTTCTATATCTCTGCTCTGACATTAGAGGTTTGATTTTATTTTTGTATCAGTGAGAAGAGAAAAAGAGAAAAAACAAAACCAAAACAGCCCCTCAGCAGGCTTCAAGCCAACTCTTTTCAGTGTTTCCATTTGACTTCTAAATGAAAAAGGTTATTGTACTGAATATTGTACCTGAGGCACTAGAGGGGTAGCTGCTTTTGAAAATACTGTTCTCACTTTTTAGATGCAAATTTGATAAGAATCACATAATAATGTTTGAAAAGCACTGGATTTTTGGACAGAGACTTTGATTAGTCTTGTTGCATCTTGCTTCTGCTTTGTTTCTTTTTTATCTTACTCTTCTCTCCTTGCTTTCCCATTCTGTTTCATAATCTTGTTTTAAAATTTTCCAAATGAGAAGACTTTCTGTCTGTATCCTGTATTCCTGGACTAGCTCAGTTTTGCAGCATTTGGTGCTCATTTTCTCCCTCTTCCTTTTTGTGTGACCTTCTACAACTGAGAAAATCCCTGTTAGATCTTTTCTACTGAATATATTACCTCACTTATGAGGCTGTGGTAATTCTTACTTAGTCTGATATATTCATGTTTGTGACATTTTTATGTGTCTCCTCTTTTATTTGAATAAAACAAAGCAATTTATTTAAATATAATATTGCATAATACTTATTAATATTACTGTGATATTTATAATATCTTTATAATATTTCATTAAATAGGGTGTTGGGTAATTTAAATTAACTGTGCTCACATTTTATCATAGTGACTTTTTACTGTCTAACTGTTCAGCTCTCCTTTTCTCTTCTCTTATTTTATTATTTCATTGCCAAACTCAACACTACTATTTTGAAAGACAATTGTTATCATTGCTTATATCATTACATCACTGTAATGACTGTATTAGTACCAGGGATTAAACACTTATATTTTTCCAAGGCTACATCTACATTATTAAGTAATGAAGCACAACCAAAGAGAGTCAAGTTATTAAAGCAGTTGGTATTGAGAGCCCAATAACTAGATTATATGTGGTTTAGAAGATTTACTTCAAATTAGGGCTAGTTTTGTCTCCTGAACTGAGATACGACCTCTGATGTCCAAAGAGAAGTTTTATCACAAATTCTTGCTCTCCATCCTGGGAGATGCTCTCTGGGTAAAATGAGAGCATTGGTGCTGGTTAGACATCACTGTCTCTTACCACTGTGGCTGCACAAAATGAAGTCCAGTGCTCAAAAAAACACAAGAAGACTGAAAATATTGATAACTGCTTACAAATACCCACAGAGCCAAATTCTGGCTTGCTGGTACCCACATGTGTGTCAAAGTGTCTGAGGATCGTGTGGGACTGCTAGGAAAATTTTCTGCTCTGATTTCCCCTCTGGTCTACTCTGGTGAACAACAAAGCTGTATGCTTCAATGGGAGACTGAAGAGTGTCCTGGACAGGATCCTTCATTCACAGTGTGCACAGCACATTTGTTCATGCCTGTGCCTTGACCTGGAAATACCAACTTTGCGTGGTTTTAATCCAGCATTGCTCACAGTCACAAGTGAAACTGTAGCCAGGCAGAATATTTTAACGTTGCCTTTGCTGCATACGCAGAAACATGAGTTTGTCTGTTCAGAAACTGTTCAGGCATCAACTTTCAACTGGATATTCTCATCACATTTCCAAATTTTAAACTTCCAAGCAGAAAGATCATATATTTGGATCTTACTTATGTGTCTTATATATGGTCCTACATATGTAACAGTCGGTAATCAAATTACAGGCATTTAAACTTCATGCTGAAATACAAAGTGTATCATTTATACAGAACAAAACTTTTATCACACCTTTCATAGAGAATTTAGGATCTTACTTGGCAAAACTTGCATTGAAACCATGGGGACTATTTATGAAAAGACTGCACCATCATTCTTAGTGTCATTTTGGTACCAGACAGCATCCTCCTATGCTTTGAAGCTGATCACATTTTAAGAAAATGATGAAAACTCCACAAGGTTTCCCCGCCTGACAGAATGTCTGGGTTGATAACTGTGGCTGAAAACGCAACCATGTCTTACAGTACTTTTTAAACTGCCTCTGTAAAACAGTTGACAAATAGCTTCAAACACTTCTCTAGGCTTAAATATTTCTGAAGTGCGACAAAACAGAGTGAGTCAGAGTAGAGAGGGAAGCCAGTTTGGAAGTTCCAGGCAAAAATATTTACTGCTGTTAGTGATGGCATCTATTCAACCTTCAAATAAGCAAAATATTTTTTATTTTGCAACAGCTTCATTACTGATACACAGCATATTATTTTAAATTCCAGACTATCAGCAACATGAGAACTTGCTGTGATTTCCACGGAGCAGTTAAAGCACTCCCAAGCTGCATATATAGTGCCAAGAAGTCTGGGTGGTCCTCAGTCCATGGGGCTATCTCCTGGACTGGTTTATCTCCAAAGCAGACAAAACCAGATGTGTTCCCTGTGGGAGGTCTTCAGGCATCTGGCAACACTACTCCTCAACCTTCATTGTGTTGTATTTCTCAGTGATGTCCATGGAGTTTTGCCTGAGTCAGAGTGAACAAAACTGCTTGACAAAGCCCTGCCAGCACAAAGTAGCTGATGTGATTGTGCCATAGATGTGCTGTGTATTTTGGCAGAAATGAGGCAAACTGAAGTTGACATGGGTTACTGCTAGGCTGGTATTTGTTTCGCTAGACAAGAAATGAGACACTAAAAAGGGAGAGAAACATCTGACCTACAGACAGATCTGAGGACACCTGACTTCCCACCTTGGTCCTGACAGTGAGGTCACTCCCTGTATCCTTCACTCTACAGCAACACATCACATCTGGCTGTTAAATTTACTACACCAAGATTTCTAGGAGTCTGCTGGTCTTGTAGATGAAGGTACAATTATCATTACTTTCAGCAGTGATTATAATGAATATCTAATTAAAATGTATTTCTGCTATTTCCCATACTGGGAGGGTTTGAAGACAGCAGCAACAAAACAGTCAGATGTGGGATTTGTAAAAATTCTAAAATATATCTCAAATATACATTTCATCTTGCTCTAGATAGAAATTCTATAAACATTTTTGAACTAGTGGACTGCATACAACATGTAAATGTAAACATATATTTAGCAGCAGGTGTAACAGGAAAATTAATTTAAGGTGACAATATTACTCATAGAAATGATTTAGGCTACTGTACTCTCTAAGATTAAATTCTTATTTGCCATAATAAAGCAAATATTATAATAGTTCTGGATATCTGTGGTGTATATACAACCACAACTTACTGTGGATTTCAGTAATAGCTTTTTTTTAAGATGCAGAGAGATGTAGAGCTTTAGCTGATGTTGTGTTGAGGAATGCAGAAAGCCATATTTTGATTCCGTGCTAAATAATTCAACAGATTTGTCTCGGTATAACAATCATCTTAATATGGATGCCACTGAAGTGCAGATGAAAGTCACACTGAAGTTTCTCTGTGAGACTGCAAAAAATCAAAAGTGACTAGGCAACTCTTGCTATGAATCCTCACAAGGGAAGTTTTTTTTGCGGTTTTTTTTTTGTCTTTCAAATCTGTCATTATTTGGCTTATAAAGATTTCCATATTACATTGTCCTGAAATATTTCATAAATGCTGAATTAATGCCAACATTTTTGTTGACTTACCATAGGCAGGATCAGGCCTTGCATCATCAATGTAACGAGACAGGCTTTGAATTTGGAATGCTCAGCAGCAAATGCTTAGCAGCAATGGAAATGAAAGCATGACTAGAAACTCCTCCAAAGTCACGTATCAAAGCTGAAAGCTCCTGAAGAAAAATAAGAAGTGACATTGCAGTTGATATGATCAAATTTATTGAGTGAATCAGAATTCCACAGAAGTCAATTGAGATCTCCCACTCACTTTCACAAGTCCCAGATTTCTCATATTATTGGAAAAAATGTTTGAATAAACAAAATAACTAACAGTTGTGGGTTTGGACCATTTTGAATCCTTGATTAATGCAGACTAGGGATTGTGTTCATTTTATGCAGTGTTCATTGCATCAGGTGGTATCTGGATTGAATCTACACACAGCTTAAGGCTTTACAGGATTTTGCTCTTCCTTAGCATCATATTTCTGTGTTTTTTTGCAGTTTTCTACTGTAGCAAAGTATCTTTCCCATATTTCCGTTTTGTGACTAAAACGAGTTATTTATCAAGACGGGTGCAAGTGCCGGCAATGATTCACCTCATCCACTAGGGAGGACTAGTGTTCCCTGGAGATCCCATCCAGCCAACTCTGTATGTTGAAGCAGGCAGCAGGCAGCCAGATAACAACTCCAGCCACAGCTGTTGGCATTTCTTATATTTTATGAGTGCTTGCAGCATGGACTATGGAAGTACTATGTACACAGTATGGAATGACTATGTACAATAGGTTTATGGATGTACATGACTTAGTTTCTAACCTAACACCACCCTCACACACAACTGGGCTTTCTTTTTTTGAGTGAACAGACCTGAATCACTTTTCTTACTAATATAGAGTCAAGTCACAGGGCCTTGATGTATGCAGTACATAAAATCCAAACAGTCAGTGAGAATTTATCCAGTAGATATACATGAGAGGACCTTGGCTCGACAGCTGTTGGATATGAGCGTGTGCAATGTCAGAGCTGGAAACTTGTTCAGTTCTGTACAAACACTGTTTGAACTGTGTGAGTCAACAACCTTACAGTTCACTGAAGCAAGTTGCTTAGGAAAGAAGTTTTGAGTCTATGTGACGTACTTTTTCACAGCAACTCTGTGAAGCAGAGCGAGAAAAAGTAATTTTCTGGTAATCATGAGGTTTTGCAGTTTTTAAATAACTATGAAGTAAACATGTATGATTCTATGAAAGCTGTAAAGGAGCAAAAAGAACCCTCTTTTAAAATTTATTTTCCTTTAGTTTTCCAAATTGTTACTCCTCCTAGAGGTGCTTGAAACTGATTGAATTTGACAGGAATTCAAAGCTATTGTTGCAGCTGTCACTTTTTTTTTTTTTCTTTAATAAGTGGCTTATTCAAACTTGCTCTCAGCGTCACTCTCTAAATTACATCTGTTTTTAAAAAAATTCCCTGCATCTTCCAAAGTACTTCCCTGTGAGGCCACAGGATACAGCATGTAAACAATAGCTCAGCTGGTGTGGGAAAGCCCTTTTGCCAGAGTTTAAAACCTCTGGCTATTTCAGGTGTGGACTGGAAGAAATAAATGAGAATGCACATGGGAAGCAGCAGAGCAGTCCTGCTTTCTCATGGGCAATAGGGCAGGGGAGACCTGAGACTGTGCCAGCCTTTGTGATGTGTATGGCAGGGCTCTCCTCCCCCTGTGGCCCTCTGCCCCTGCTCCTACACGTGCTCATGTATGGGGTTTGTGTGGCAAGGTTCTGGTAGTGACGGAGTGACAGGGGTGGCTTCTCTGAGAAGGCACTAGAAACTTCCCCCCATGCCTAGGGGAGCCAATTCCAGCCAGCTCCAAGACAGACCCACTGCTGGCCATCACTGACCCCATCATGACAGCAATAGCACCTTTGGGATAATGCATTTAAGAAGGAAAAAAGTTACTGTACAGAAGCAATCGCATCCAGAGAAGAGAGGAATGAAAATATGTGAGAGCAGACTACCAAAGTCAGTGCAGAAGCAAGGGATGGAGGTGCTGCAGGGGCTGGAGCAGAGACAGCCCTGCAGCATGTGGTCCATGGTGAGGCAGAATGTTCCCCAGCAGCCCATGGAGGCCCTCAAGCCAGAGCAGGTGGATGCCCATAGGACTCTGCTGCTGAGCAGGCTCCTGGCAGGATCTGTGGCCCCGTGGAGAAAGGAAGCCCACACTGTGGCAAGTTTGCTGGCAGGACTTGTGACCCCACTGGGAGCCACGCTGGAGCAGCCTGCTCCTGAAGGACTGCACCCTGTGGAAGGGACCCACACTGCAGCAGTTCATGAAGAACTGCAGGCCCTGAGAAGGACTCGTGTTGGAGAAGTTCAAAGGACTGTCTCCCGCGGGAGGACCCACACTGGAACAGGGGAAGGGTGTGAGGAGTCCTTCCCCTGAGGAGGAAGGAGCAGCAGAGACAGCATGTGGTGAACTCACTGCAGCCTCCATTCCCCATCCTCCTGGGCTGCTGTTGGGGAGGAGGCAGAGAAATTGCGAGCGATGTTGAGCCCAGGAAGAAGGGAGGGGTGGGAGAAGGTGTTTTTCAGTTTTGGTTTAATTTCCCATTATGCTAGCCTGATTAGATTAGCAAAAAATTAAGTTAATTTCCCCAAATCGGTTTTGTTCTGCCCGTGACTGTAAGTGCTGAGTGATCTGTCCCTGTCCTTAGGTCGACCAGAGAGCCTTTCGTTGTTTCTCTCCTCCTTGCTGATGAAGGCAGAGACAAAGCTGCTGTGACAAACACCGGGCACCAAGCCGGGGTCAACCTACCGCCAGGTGCCAGGGTGCGGGTGCCCTGGGCGTGAGCGTCCCTACAACCTTTCCCGAGCGTGCTGGGGCCTGGGCTCTCACCGGGGATCCCTGCTGAGTGCGGAGATACAAATTCCCTCTGCGGCCCCGAGTGGGGCACGAGCAACTCCCGGCCCGGGGCCGCAGCTCCCCGGCTGCCGCGGCGGAGGGGCCGCGCGGCGCAGTCCCGCC
>VZRH01001926.1:321540-334540 GCA_013397555.1 Urocynchramus pylzowi | reverse complement strand
TGTTCCACCACCGCGACCTGGCGCGGCACGGCGCCCAGGGGCTGCCCCGAGGGCCCCCGCCGCGACCCCCGCGCCAGCGCTGGGTGTGGATGAACTTCGAGTCGCCGTCGCACTCGCCCGGCCTGCGGGGGCTCGCCGGCGTCTTCAACTGGACCATGTCCTACCGCCGCGACTCCGACGTGTTCGTTCCCTACGGGTACCTCTACGTCCCGCCGGCGCCCCGGCCCTTCGTCCTGCCCCGCAAGACGCGGCTGGTGGCCTGGGTCATCAGCAACTGGAACGAGGAGCACGCCCGGGTGCGCTACTACCGCCAGCTGAAGGAGCACCTGCCCATCGACGTGTACGGGGCGCGGGGGCTGGCGCTGGCCGAGGGCGGCCTGGTGGAGACCGTCTCAGCCTACAAGTTCTACCTGGCCTTCGAGAACTCCCAGCACACCGACTACATCACCGAGAAGCTCTGGAGAAACGCCTTCTCCGCCAGCGCCGTGCCCGTCGTCCTGGGACCCCGCAGGGCCAACTACGAGCGCTTCATCCCCCCCGATTCTTTCATCCACGTTGACGACTTCCCCAGCCCCCGGCTGCTGGCCACCTACCTGAAATTCCTCGATAAAAACAAACCCAACTACAGGCGGTACTTTGCCTGGAGGAAGAAATACGAAGTCCACGTCACCTCGTTCTGGGATGAGCATTTCTGCAAGGTCTGCGAGGCTGTTAGGACAGCTGGGAATCAAATCAAGACTGTTCAAAATCTGGCCAGCTGGTTTGAAAGCTGATGTTCCTGGCTTGCCTGGACAACCTGGGCCAGGTGTCAAGGTGTCAGGAAGGATGGGTCTTGCAGAGATCATTAGCCCAGGTAGTCGGCATTAGCCACAGGAGACTGCCATCGCTTGGAGAAGCATACAGGTACAGGAAAACAAGCTGTGAAAAGCCTACAAAAGGAAGATTTTTATTAAAGAGAAAATTATGAAGGTACAAAGAGACATTATGCCAGATGATTCCTAAAGAGCAAAGTTAAATTTCCAAAAGTTGTACAGTTACAGAACTTTAAAAGTTCTGCACAGCTCAACATAAATAGCCAATGCCAAATTCCTCAGCTGTACAGCTGAAACCAATTTTGGCAGCTATGACAACTTCCTGGACCGTGAAACTTTCCTCTGCTCACAGAAGATACATGATCAGTGCTGTTTTCTGTAATGCTAAGACAAAAATGAATGTTTTAAACTGTTTTTTATGCGTGTGAAAGCCATTTACAGACAAATTCTGAGCCGCAAGTGTTGAATGTAAGAATCTTATACAGTAGCACCTTTTAGCATGGCTTGAAATCGCAGCAGCCTGCTAATAATACTTTGAACCAAATAATTGTTCCATTTAGGAAATGGCATATGGAGGGGACTGAATCTGAGTGGAGAAACAGCTCAGGGGATGTCAAGTATTTCTCCTACTACCTGCTGAAACCATAGGCATGTTTATCCTGTATGAGAGTAAAGCAGAACTTTAAGTACAGGAAAACACAGACTGTAGGGAAGAAAGTGGAACACTTCCACCCTCCTTTTATTCAGGAATTAGAAAATGTTTACAGGTATCTGCATGTTTTTCTCTGCAAAATTATTGCCATACAGGAAAATGCAGGGAAAGGCTCAGAATGGCAGGGGTTTTATTACTGTGTTGAATCTATATACAGAAAGGCTTTTTTCTCAAGTATCAGTAGATAGTGCTGTTGTGTAGCAACTCTTTTGGTTTATGGCATGCATTTAAAAAAATTCTCCTGGGGGACAGAGTAGTCAGAATGTTGTTTTAAAAATAATAAATACCAAAAAGATCCCCAAACTTCCAAATCACTTCAATTCAAAAAGAAAATTACTGTAGAGAATAAGATCTACGCTGTTGGTAAAATACAGATTGTGTGAGGAAAGAATATAAAAAAGGAAGGATTTCCTATTTTCTCTTCCTTTGGTTTTGAGGTCTTTTTGTGGGTCAGTTTTTTAATCAAGAAATAGGTTCTTAAGGTAGAACTCCTTTCGCTCAGTGCCTGTCAGGAACATTTACAGTAGCTATTCCCTTTTAGACTCCCACATTTTTCTGGAGCCATCCTAGTAGTGGATGTGTGGTTACTTTTTGGTTACAAGTAATCTTGCTCAGCCAAAGCCAAAAAGAAACTTCAGTTACAATTGCACATCCTTGCCAAGCTCAGCCTCCCTGTCTTTTGCAGCTATGAAGTTTGGTGGCAAAAAAATGGCAACCTACAAGAGACTTGCCCACGTGAATAAGGTATTCATTCTGCTGCTTTTTAATCCATGGAGTTGCTCAGAGACTTCATTCAGAATAAAATCATGGGCACAGAACAGGTGGGAAAAGAAGAAAGTCGGTTGCAAATAAAAGATGGGCATCAGAAGGGGCCACCTCGCTGGCATCTGTGAGTCATATTTAGGTTAGGAAAGGATTAGATTTGATTTAAGCAGTACGGGATGTTGGATGAGTGCTTTTAAGAGGTATGAGCTGGCAGTCTACTATAATTTATTTCTAGTTAGATGTTCCCCATGATTAGGTAAGCACGAAGCCAAGGATTATTGCAAAAAAACTAATAATAATAATGAAGTTCATTAGTAATTTGCACATTTTTACCAGTTCAGATTTTTGTAGGCTTCTCCAATTATTCCCTTCTGCTTTTGTGCAAGGAGGGTTGGCTGAAAGTACTTGATGAACCTTTTTGTTGTCAGTGCCAGAGTTGCTGTAGAATATTTGCTGGGAAGGGAGTGAAAACAATCTATGCAATGTGGGATATAGTAGTGATGATTCCTAATGCTGCACTTTTGCTTCAAGAGGTATAAAGTGATTGTTTAAAATAAAAGAGTGTTCTTCATGGCATGGACACCTGTTTCTCCCGTAATACTGGGTTTGATATTTTTAAAACTCCAATTTAGGTATAGCATTAAGAGTAATACCCAAGTGTCAGGATGATAGGTTCCCTCTTTTCCTTTGAATTGATAGTATTTTTTTTCTGTTCCGTTGTTATCAGAGTTTGCAGAACTGTATACAAAAACCCGATCTTAAAAGTGATGAAATAATATTTAAGATTGCACTACTTTTTATCAGTCTGCTGAAACCAGTGCATTTTTTTCAGTCCTCCTAATTTTTTTAGCATTTTGTGAAAGTTTCCAGGCACACAGTTCTTCTGTGTAATCATTAGTAATGCCACATGCAGAAGATCAGGCTGCAGGAGCATGGAAATTTCCAGAGATCACAAACGTTAATTTTCTTCTCAGCTTCTCTGAAAAAAAGGAGTTGAAATCTTTGAGGGAATATTTTTGTAAAATTCAGAAAAGAGCTGCAAAGCAATTAAAGCATCGTTTGGGTAAAGTGGTCAGAATTGCACAGTATTTGTAAATTGTGCATTGAGGATTTTTAAGAACTGTATGGTGAAAACTGCAGATTTGTAGTAATTATTGCAGAGCACTTGCATTGGGAAAAGAGAAGCCTTTTCTAATTTCATCATTCTTACATAGATGTTGCAAATTTGTGGCTTTCCATTTGGGAGGAAACTCAGCCCAGGCCTATAGCTGCTGAAGTCAGTATTACAGAATTTCTATAGATCTCTGGTTTTTGGTCATCCACACCATGAGCCAATAGTGTACTGTTACAGGCAAAGGACTGGCTTTTGTAATGCACTTTGTAGAGCTCTAGTTCAATGATAAATATAAAGTTAGCTTGAATTAACTGGTTTGTACATTGGGTACCAAGGCATTGCAGATGATGTATACAATCCAGTTGGAAAAATTGGGGAAAGCTATTTTCTATTTTTAGTAGAAAAGTTTCCTTGAATACATTTTGAAAAAGTTTTTATTCCATGCCTTAAAATATTGGGGTTGAGGGAGAGAAGGGAAGATCGTTATCTTCTGGGTTTTATAAGAAGAAGAATTGCCTTTACTTTTTGTTATAATGTAAATGGAATAGACAATTATGTGATCCCTCAAATTGCTTATTGTATCTCAGGGAATTTTATACTGTAAGGTGTCTTGATCTTCATAGAATGGAGTAACTTTATATTAATTATATAGATTGACACTCAATAAAATTAAAGGAAGTAGTGCAAAATGACCCTATTTTTTATTCTGTTGTCTGTGTTATGAAGGCTGAAGAAAACTGTTCTTTAAAGAGAATGAATGTCTTTTCATGTTTGTTTAATGAATAAAAGTGGCTGATTGTTCTCAGAGTAGTCAGACCATCTGAGGTTAGGCATGAAACCTGGTTCTGCCAGGAGAAAAATATTTTCATAGGAAAGGCTGTGCTGACTTATTTTCTGTATGAAAAGGTGCATTTATTGAAGTTGGGTGTTGGAAAAATGTCATTTCAAGCAAAATCAAAAAACAAACTTTCTCTTGACCTACAGAGAATTTGAATGTGTTTGGATTCTTTTTGCCCCCCTTAAATTTCAAAATGAGACTATGTTTATTTTATTATTCAGCAAGTAGTGCTTTTTCTTCCTTTTTAGCTACAGCTTTTTTTTCACAGTTGTTCATGGTTGTTTTCAACTGAGCAACAAAAGACCAAGGGCCAAAAGCTGTTTTCCCTAAGCTTGTGCTAACACTGATTGCTGCACAAGTGATGGCTTACCCCTCTCTTTACTCATCTTCTGTACAGCTTAGTGCACAGTATTGAGAAAGCATTTCTGAAAATTCCTGCCCAGCCAGGAAGGGGCAGAGCTACAGACCTTGCTTTTCCCCCTGAGGTGACTGATGGGGTATCATCATCACATTTAACTTTTCTAAGTAGAGCTTAAACTCACTGCTTGCCTACTCCTGCCTGAGGGGATAAACATTTTTTAGCTTATTTTCCACATGGCACTGAACGCTGGGTTTGGGAAACTGGTTAAATATTTTTCTGACAAATATTAGGTACCATTTGTTCAAGCTTGTTTGGTGAGTGAGGGAGTGAGGGAGTGAGTGAGTGAGTTATGCCTGATTAAACTCACCCAACTCTCTCTCCAGCAGCCATATAAAATGGTATTTGTTTTAAGAGAGTAAATAACTCTTTGTAGGTGCAGAGAGCTGACTCAATGTAAAATATGTTGACGAGAACACTGTGACTTAATGTGGATTTAAGTGGTGTTTAGCTAAAGATAACTCAGGATCCAAGTATAACAGCCTGGTTTTAATCAGTAAAAAAAAGTCATTATTTGAATAAGTTGCCTGTAACCAGCCTGGTTTATGTAACCAACTCATAATTTGCATAATTATGTACTTTCTTCTGTGCGGTCGTTTAAAAAACAATGCCCCAGGCCAGAATTTCTATGTCTTCTTTGCATTCTGAAGATTTTTTTATTTTATGGTCTTGAGCTAAATACCTAATCTTAATTTTGACACAATGGCAGCTGTTCCTGAGAGTCTCACCCCCAAAATTATCTGAGATGAAGGAGTCTGACCTGTTTTTCAGGAGTGCTTTGAGAGCTGCAGGGATTTCTCACTGCTGGTGTTAAAGGTGCTCAGCTGTATTCAGGAAGCATCGAGGGGCTATGACCCCCTTTTAATTGAATAATTTTCCCTAAAGGAGTACATACTTTTTTGAATTCCTTCAATGATTTTAGGTCCATATAATTGCATGGGTTTAATTTTTGCAACAGATTTAAGACTGGACTTTATTTCAGGAATGCTCAATATTTTAATAATATTCTTTTAATAACTATGAAAAATAGTCCCAAATTTGGAACTTGAATTTTTCTCTATTTATCAAAACATCTTTTGAAGTTAATCAACCCATAGGTTGGCTTGTATGCATTATGGAAGAAAATTCTGCATTTGCATCCTTAAATTTGCCATTGATGTAAAAGAAGCTGTAGATATTTTGGATTAAGAGAAGCTCATAAAACAGAAAAACAGAGCATTAGGAATGCCCAAGCTGTGGCCTGCTATGGCTCTGAGATCCTGATCACATGAAGGCTTATGACTGGAAATTGGCCATCTTGCTTTTAAGCAGAAGGCAGAAAGATGATTGCAAATAGAAAGCGTAGATTATCGGATTGTGAATATATTTTGGTGCATTTGTAATGCTGACAAATAACTTTCCACAGAATAAACATCATTAATTTATTTGAAGCAAGCACAACATGAAATACAGCAAAGTAATTGTCCTAAAGTCAAAGCTGGATTCAAAATGGAAAAATTATACTGAAATTAAAAAAAAAAAAAAAAAAACAACCAAAAATCATGCAATTGTGGGAAAGCATGGGTAGACATTGTGAATCGTTAAGTGGAAACAAACAGAGAATGTCCTTAGAACTGCTGACTCTAGCCCAAACTGAAACCAGAAAACATAGAGTCAGAGTCATGCTGGTACTCATGCTTACATCTACTTCTGAATAGGAATGAGCTCCTGAAATTAAGGCAGAGCTCTGAACATTTTTACTCCCCTTCCAGTCCCAAGTGTTTTGCTTGCCTTATTGTTGGTTTCCCTTCTCTGTCATCCACGTGTTTCTCCTCAAATGTGCACAGACCTGAGGATGTCTTCTTTAATGTCTTATTACTTTAGAGAATGAGCGCTAAGAGGAGATAATATATGACTGGTTGCTGGGAATTTTGGTTGTATTTTGCAAGAGTTCTGGGGTGAGTGCAAGTGAGCAGTCCAAGCTGAATACAAAACAGAGAAGCATGTTTTAGGGCAGCATCTTGTTGGAGACCCCAGCCTGGTCTGAAACATCTCATCAGGTTTTAAGGCTGAGACTTTATGCTCTGAGTTTTCTATTTAGTGGTGAAGATTATTGTATCACATATCCCCAGACAGTCCCACTGATGTATTATCTCAGAATCAAAGAGTCATAAGATGAACTATGAACAAAGATAGTGAGTCTGTGCTGTGAAAAAATTTGTCAGGTTAATTAGAGCAGAATTTGTCCTGAGTTCAGGCTCTGATAAAGCATATTAAGGAGAATCCTTAAAAAAAAAAAAAAAAAAAAAAAAAAAAAAAAAAAAAAAAGGTTCACCACACTGTGGTGAGCAATGGTTTTCTGTGCTGTCTTTACAGTTGGGTCATTTTTGTTGCTACTACTGAGGTATTTATTAAAGTGAAGATTAATCCACAGGAGTTGCTGAGTTTTTAGTAAAGAATTTTTCATGGGACTGCTGATACAGAGGAGATGAAATCTGGTCTCCTGCTCAGAGTCAAGGAGAGAAGCATTCTGGAGCAGCCCAAAAGCACCATCACTGCAGGTAATATGAGTGAGTGGCAGACCTGGGCTTGATTCATGCTGGAGATGGAGAAGATAAATAAATGCCACCAAAGTAGTGGGTTTTTTTAAAGTTACTGAAGTACTTTGAACCCCATTGCCTAAAGCATTTGAGAAATGCAAGGCACTTCAAAACAGAACACAAAAGGAGACTCTTTTGGTCACAGGCATAGACTTTTCCATAGTCTGAAAATGTTCCCATGGCTAAAAGCTACAGAAACAAGCCTGAATGGCCCCATAAGTTTTTCCCAGGTAAGCGGCCAGAAGAGAGCAGAAGAAAGCAAGGACATCACCAAGGCTGTAAAAGAAATGTGTTGAAAAGTTTGCAGCAACCTCACTGGCAGCCCCAGTGACCTGACCAGGACAGGAGCTAAGGGAGGGTTTCTCTTGGATTTCACATCTGGGAATAATTTTACCCTGAGGATAGAAGCAAGACACATGATCCTTTTAGCTGGGTTGAGTATCATCAACAGGGCACTGAGGAACAAGTTAAGGTACATCTCCAGTGTTTCAGGGGAAAGATGAATCTCACTCCTACTCTTGTGTGTGAGGCAGAGCCATAAGCTGCATTCCTTGCACTGGTTAATGACTTGTGACATACTGTGGGAAAAATCTTTTTCTGAACATTGTCTCAAAGGCAGAAGTAGCTTTAGCCAACCTTATTTTAAAACCAATGGTCTTAGAACTTGACAAGCTCTCACAACTGTCCAACCTCTCCAGCTGGCTGAAATATGAACTCTTTAAACAGTGTCTGCAGGCTGTGGGACAGCTACACATGCTATTTAGGCATCTGAATAGGCTTTTTACAGTTTAAAATGCTCAATTTCTTCCTTTTGCTCTAGTGGCTGCTGTGTCTACCTGTCACATTTCTGCTATGGATCAACCTCCACATTTGCTCTCATTTCCCTCTCGATGGACTGCTGGCCAGCTCAGCTGCTTGGGCAGGTTAACCTGTACTGGTGGGTTTTGATCCTTAACAGAAAAGTAGCATCATGAAACAAAAGGTAGGTATGTGTTTTTCTCTTCTGCTGGCCTTTTGGGATTGTGGGTAGTCAGGCTGGGGTTGGGCAGAGAAGGAAAGTGAAATGTAGAACTGAATGATGTATCTTCTTGCTTTACCTAAAGCTAATTATACCCAAAGAATGTAAGAGTTTCTAGAACATAATTGTCTCTAAAACCCAAATTGAAGAAATTCTCTCCATTTGTCCTGTAATGTTCCCCATGACAGTGGTAGAAATGGGGATGGAGAAGTCTCCATTCCTAATTTCCTGAACAACTGCTTCTCTGCGAATTCAGATTTGATCCTTGGCTGCCTCAGAGCACTCCCTCATCTTGTGTCATGGCTTGTTCACCTGATTGATCCTGCTGAAGTGCAAGGGGATCTGGACTGTTTTAACCTGCCCTTGAGGCCATCTGCTTTCCTCTGGCAGATGTGTAGGGCATGGAGGGGACAGTGAGCTCTGTGTGTGAGTGCTGCCATCTCAGATCCCATGCTCATATCTACCTGGGGGATGCAGAGACAGACCTGACCATACTGTTCAGCTCCTCTCACGTCTCCCTATGCCCCTGCATCTTGTAAATTGTCTTAATACTTGAGCAGTGTTACTTGTGGCTATGCTGACTCTGCACAGAAAAGCCATGAGTCAACAGCAGATCATATCTTGGCCCCACATCCTCAATCTACAAGCCAAACCCACAAAGTAGCCCAAATATCTCTAAGTACACCTTCTATGAGACATCAGATACTTCAGAAAGTCTGATATCTAGGCCATAACCTGTGTGTTTTGTCATTAATAACTTCATGTATTTTACAAATGCTACTTTAAAAAGGCAGAGTGGCCGAAGAGAAAGTAGTCTGCTTTTTTTCCCCCTCTGATGTTAACTGCTGGAGTATGTGCAGGCTGCCAAAAATTTCTGGTTGCTTGGGTTATTGTTGAGCCACATGCTGCTTGTAATGTTCTGTCCACATCCATGCATCCTGTGAATTCCACAAGTGGTTTTGGAGTACACAAAGTGTCATCAGCTCTTATGCAAATTTCTGCTTCTTATCGGTCTAGACCACAGTACGTGCTGTGAAGCAAGCAGCTGGAGCAAGACTTTTAAAAATAGATAACTTTCTCTATGTCACACCCATCCCTCTTGGTCCAGATTAGGATCTGTGGTTTAAATCATGCTGGGACAGTACACTAACTGCACTGGTGTACTATGCCCGACTGCTTTTGCATATCTGGCACTGTCAAGCAGCTTTAATGCTGCCACAGAAATATGTGCAAATGAGCAAAGAAATAGAAAAGATTCCATGAGTTCAGATGAAACTGTCACTTTATAACCCTTAGGTTTAAACTTAAGCATGCAGGGCGTGATTTCAAATGGTTTATCTGAAGTTACATAAATAAAAGGAACTTAGGGACTGGGAACCTGTTGTCTTGTGTTAGAGTGAGTCTACTGTCACTTCCATGTAGCAGTCTGAATCTGGCCCTTTCAGCTTCAAGACAGACTGGATGAGAGCCCATCTATTAAGTCAGGATTGGTTTGACAGAACACAAGTGAGAGGTGGACTACAAATTTCGTCACTTGCTCATTTTTGCAGCTCTTCAGACGAAACCAGAGATCCTAACCAGTGCTTATTTATTTTCACCAGTATTTTCAGTTTACCAGTTTTTTCAGTATGTGGCATACTGATACATATGTGAATTCCTTATGGGTTACTTACAGGCTTCAGTTTGAAGTGTGATATGAAAGAGTAACAGGGATATAATTTTTAGGTTTTACAATGCGTGCTTGTTGCAAGATGCTTCACCAGCAGAGATCCTACAGACAAAGCAGACTGGTGTACCGTTAAGGTTTGGACCCAGAAGGATTCAGGCATTTCACTTGATGCTGAAATTAAACCTGATTTGTACATCTGTAGGATTCTGTGTTTAGATTAGAAGCATCTGCTTTGACTCCTGTTTCTGTCCATCCCTACTGCATTCAGCAGGGTGTTCTCAGGAATACTGGAATACTCTCTTGGACTTGCAATTGAGATGTACCTGTAATGCACATGTAAATGCTGAAGGAATGTGGCCTGGGTGACTGATGGGTGTGTAAGAGAAGAAAAAGATGCCACTGCAAGGGAATGCTGGCTTTGTTCTCACTGAAGGGTCTGACCACGTAGTGCTTCTTGTTTATCATGATGTTTACAGCACATTAAAGTCTTCTATATTGAGCCTTCTGAAATGCTGCTTCTGCATCAAAGAGAAAGTATCCATTTGTTTCTGTGACATAGCACCTGTCTGGTTTTACCAGAGGGTTGCCAATCATCTGATTTTACAGGTACTTCTCCATTGTTTTAAAAGAAAGTAATTTCACTTACATGCCAGGTTACTTGGTTTATATGATGAAAACTCAGCATAATAATTAAGCTAAAGGCATGTCTGGCTTTTGTGAAAAAGTCACAAAATTTTATCTTTGTTTCAGCCTCCACAAAGTCTGATATAAAACAAGAGAGAGGTATCTGAGGGGTCCTAAGTCCTGTGATCAGAATCTTTCCTGATCTTTGCCCTTAGGACAATATTCTATATATTTTATGATTCTATGTGTTCTGTAAGAGGTAGTCCAGGAGGCACAAGTAGATTTTATCCTTTTCCGAAGTCCTGCATATTCCTAATTCATTGGAAGTCATTTTAGCCTGACTTTCCTGGAGATAGCAGTGCTGGTTTCTAGGATGATACATTCCCCAGCATTTACCTCCTCTTTCAGTAGGTGACCCAATGTGTGGGTTGTGAAGGTGAGAGTCTTCACTCAGCCTAATGTCTCAGGTCCATGTGTGTGCTTACAGCTGTCCTTCACACAAAACAGTGCTCAGAATAGGTAGATATAGCTCATGATGGGTTCTTATCTGAGCTCAGGGATGGTGGTAATTAATGGTGGTGGGACAGTGACATGTTTGGTACAGCCTGATTCCTCGCCCTAGGAACACCTGAGTGGAGCAAGACAGGACCTGCCCAAACTATTCCTGTTCTCATTTCCCCCTCACTTCGATTACAGTAAGCAAAGAACCCCTTTTTTGAAAATACACCTAATATTATCCTTATTTCTTAGGGGGATTGTGAGGTATATTTTCCTCCCTTAATAAAGTACTTTGGGATCTATAACCAAAAAAGCTACCGCAGTGGTATGAAGGAGATGATGCTAGAGACTAAAGGAGTGCATGGCAGTCAGTAAGGTGAGAAGACTGCTGTATTAAAGCAGCCTGAATCTGTGACCTCTATGGGATAAGTCACTTTCATCTTTGCTAAGCTGAGGCTCCAGTAGGAGTTGTCACTTTGGCTCTGAGAAGGCAGAGCAACCTCGCTCCCATCCCCATTCCCACCCCATTCCCATCCCCATGCTCTGAATATTGTCTTTGAGAGGAACTTTGTAAACATGATGGTTATGGGAATGTCCCCTTTGTGTCAGCACTCCCCTGAAAGTTTGACCTGGTTCTGTTAAAAATGTTCACCCGTGTCCCGTCAAAGCAAAGGGAAATCTCTCCAGTGGCTTTCTTGGTGTATCACCCTACACGTTAGGATTGTATTTGCCTACAGAAATATCACAGGAAGCACAACAAAAGGACTGCTCCAACACCAACCAGAGTGACCATGCTGATGTGATGTTTATTCTGAAAGCAGAAGAAAGTGAAATAAGGTCAAACTGTTCTTTCCACGTGCAGTGTTTGCATTGCATTAGTGTAGTAATATGTTTATATGCCCCTGGTGTTTTGCATCTCTTTGGTCATTGCAATCTCACACACTACAGCACAAACAGGACAGGGTCTGCAGGAAGCAACAGGGCATTGTGTGCCTTTGTTTGCAGTGAGCATGACCTCATGGGTTGCATTTCAAAGTTCCAGAGAAGCCCCTAGCCTCAGAGCAAAAGAGATGTTTCTCTTCTTCACCACTTGTATACACCTCTTTAATATAAAGGAGAGATGTCAGACAGCCATGTCTTGTTGATTTTCAGGGGTCACACCATGATTATCAATAACCTGATGCTCTGTCATCATGTGCTACATTTCATTATCCCCGCTGGGGACACACACTGGCAGTGGGGGATGCGTTTGTGTCTGCACACAGCAAGGTGTGTGCAATCTCGGGGGCCACAGGGAAGAGGAGGTGCTCTATCACAACACTGGGCCATTGCCTCTTGGAGCAAACAACAACAGTGATGGTGGCAGGCACCAACATCCATCCTTGGCCAGGCTGCTACATATTTTGGGTAAAATGAGGTGATTTTCCTTATCTTTGAAGGTGGAGTTCCCTATTCTTTTTGAAGGTTAATAGAAAATTAGTTTGCTCTTACATGCATGGTATCCAGAGCAGAACCTCAAAACAATGGGCTAAAGTGAACAGAAGAAACATGACCTACCAAGTAAAGAACGACTTTCCTTGATCCTCAGCCCAGCTTTGGAGATAAAAGTGCCCTGAAGAGTGGTACATATATCAGCTCATGGAGCTCACTGCAGGCAATGTCCTTTCATGGTGACAGTGGGCTTCTAGTTCAAAAGCTGATGCCAATTCTGAATTAAACGGCATTGAGCAAAAAGAATCACAGGCTCTTTGGTAGCCTGCCAGGTCCCAAAGACCATTCCAGATGTTTTGAGTAAAAATTAGTGTCTTGGATTTTATCTGAGGCTTGGAGTGTGTTCTAGGACAGAGGGGTGAAAGACATAGCTGTAATTCAATTCTAGAAGTGAAATTCAGGCCCATGGGGTCACCTTGGGAAGGTTTGGAGGCCATCCAGGATCCCAGTTGAGCAGGTTTT
>VZRH01001926.1:266652-317492 GCA_013397555.1 Urocynchramus pylzowi | reverse complement strand
AAAAAAAAAAAAAAAAAAAAAGCTATATTAATTTAGGGAAGATTTGTTTTTCTTGTAACTCTAGAAAATTTTTCTATAGTAGAAAAACTACTATACTGAATATACAATGAGCAATGTGTTTTTTCTGTGCTGCACAAAAATGTATATGAAGAATGGTTATTTTTCATCTTTTAGCATCATTTATCCATGCCTCTCTAGCCAGTTATATTTAGGATGAGATGAATCATGGATTGCTGCTGCCCAGTGACTATAAAAGGAATCTTAAATGACCATCTCAGATGCAAATGTCTTTTGTAACAATTTTTGTTATACTACTCTTCCTTAATTTAGTTTCACAGCTTGGATAGAAAAATCCATTTGTAAACCAGACATCAGATCTCTTATGCCAAAACTAAACACAAAATTAATTGATTTCATATAATAGAATCCAATCTGGAGGTCATAAAAAAATTGTAGGCAATGAAGTAACCCCCACAAACATCCCCAGAGTCGTGGCTTGCTGAGGTGGGTGCTTTGGCATCTCTTGTGTGCAGTGGGTGGTGTGTAAGTACCATGGCTCACACACCAGGGCAGGGAACATCTCTTTTGTTCTCTCTCTCATTCTCTGCCTTATTTCCTGTAATGTCATTGTAGAGATAATAATGCTGTTATTAAATATCCAACTAGATTGCTGAAACATAGTATTTTTTGACTAAAGGTATTGGTATTTATGAGCTTTAGGCAAAGAGTACTATAAATAAATTAATTTCACTGTTTTTGAAATTTTGCTTTTTGTTTTGTAAAATAATTTACCTTTGTTTATAAAATAATTTATTATTGTTGATTATGCCATAAAACTTTGCAGTGTTTTGCAAAGTAATCTGTCTTTTGCAAGGTAATCTGTCTTCTGCATGTTTGAAAAAAGAATTACAATATTTTTTATGCCATACTTGTCATTAAACTGATTGGGACAAGTTTAGTAAGATTAATTTTCCATTCCAATGCTGAGTACTCTGCTGGGCAAATAAAAAACAATTAAGTATAACAAACCTTCAGACTTGCTATTCATTTTGCAAACCCAGGAGAAACAGAAAACAGCAATGCTAGCTGTATCTAGACATCATCAATCCCACTGGACCCATTAAAAGGAATAGTTTCAGATTTTTCTCCATATTTCCAGTTTTCCCATGCACTTTTTCCATGCTGCAGGAGGGAGGAGTTTCCCAATGGCAGAGAGGGGGAGGAAGGCTCACTGTAAGGTTCAGGTTTGAGCAAGAAATACCTGAAGACAGTGTCAGATGGCAGAGGTCATAAACCAGGTAAAATAAAGACTTTTTTGTTACCCTTCCCTGCATTTGTGGGATGGGGTTTGGATAGTGGCTGAGCACTGGAAGGAGGTAACTTTGCTGCTTTTGCTGTCAGTGACTCATAAGTGACTCAAGCAGCTCTTGAAAACACAAAAGCACTCTTGTGCAAAGTTCTCATCTCTGGTTATAGGTAGTCATTACCTCTGAGAGGGAGCTCAGAACATGTGTAGGAGTTTCTCTCTGCCAAGAGAATATTTTGAGGTGTCTGGTTTTTGACAAACCCATTTTCTTTCCATGCTTCAACTCCTTCCTGACAAGACAGTTGTATGGAGCATTTGCAATTTTTCTGGTTCAAGGCTTTTCGTAAGTCTAGTGAGGGCAAAATCCTGTTTAAAAAGTAGCAGAGAAAGCTTTCTATATATATATATTTTTAGCATACATTATTTGTATTTTTTAAATACAGATATTAAATACAAATTCAAATATATATATATTTAAATTTACATTCACAGCTGCTTGTCATCTTGGCTCTCTGCCAGCATTGCTGAGAATCAGGATGGAACACCATGATTCCCCAGGCAAACAGCATCGAGAAGATTGATCCCCTGTGTGTTATCCACCTTTCCCTGGCAAGCACCAGGCACACCCCAAGTTCACCAGGCACCCTGGTATGTTAGCCCATCAGCAGCCTCTTTGCTCCTTAAAAACAGATGCTTGCTGTGCTCTGTTCACTATGGACATCCTTTTGTTTGTCTCTTGCAATGGGTTTTAAATCTGCTCATATTATATGGCAATCTTTAGAAAGACCACGGTTGGCTTTTTTCACACCGGTGTGGTGCAGGGGGAAAATGCAGGGCCATCAGCAGTTCCCTGAAGGACATTTGGGGTTAGATCTTCGCCGGGAGACAGCGCTGCAAATCCCGGTGGGCTGCGATGGGGCCGTGGAAGGGGAGGCTTGAGGGCAGGCTGCCTTCTGCTGCTGGCTTTGCAGCGGGGGCTGCTCGGATGGGGCGGCCCCTCTGCCCCTCTCCTAATCCCTGTGAGGGGATTTGGGCGCTGTGCTCCCATGGAGCGCCTCCACGGGCGGATGAAAGCCGCTGCTAGGCGAGAGCTTCGCCCCAGGATGCTGCCGCAGTGCAAAGCAGCGTTTTCACCTGCAGGATGCGGCTCTGCTGCGGCAAACCCCTTGTGCTGGAAGCTACGAGAGATCCGTGATGGTGTGGGCTTGTTACAGTGCCTGCCCCTGGGAATCTGGGCTCTGGGCTGAACTCTTCAGAGTTCAGAGCTCAGCCCCAACTCTCCGTTCTGTTCTAACAATGCTGAAAATAAGTGTCTTACAGGCATCTGCCTTCTGTGACAGAGATTTGCAGGGCTCTTTGCGTTTGCTTTCAGGGCAGTTGGTTCTTGGTTCTGAGCCTTGCTGCCATAGTTCTTCAGAAGACCCCTGAATGTTAACTCAGTGTCAGTTTACATGTTTAATTGTGGGTTTAGAGTTATTTTTAAATTATTTTTCCTTATTTTCACTGTCTTCATAGTTTCCATAAGGTAGTGCATATTTGTAGGGGCCTTCTCTGTTGGAGATGACCCAAGATGTTGGTGGAAGTGGTTTTTCCTAACTTAGTTGTCCAAAAAGGAGTTAGGAGTCTTTTGTTTGTGTTCTTAGTGATGTTTATTGTTTTTTATCTAAAATATTTTCTGTTTGACTCGCTGAGCTCTGGTTAGCAGGTTAGTCTAAGGTGCACTGCCTCTTAAGGGGTTGGTGTTATCTTTTATATTATGAACTATGTATTAGATATTTACAATTGTGTATTAATCTCTAACACTTATGTTAGACAGTGACTTTCTACTCTGAACTAATCTCAAAATGCCAGCATCACCTAAAAGATGGATGTCAGGAAGAAGAAGGAAGAAGGACAGGGCACGCCCCAATCCCTCCATCTTAGGGTTTTAAACCCCCCTGTACCAAATCCCAAAATTTCTCCTTTCATCCTGTAACTACTGCTACTGTGTTGTCTAAACTTTTGTGACTTGTGATTCCTCATATAAACTTAATAATTTGTTCCATAGATTAAAATCAAAACCCCAAGTGTTTTTAGCTTCTTATTAGGGCTGCCCAGACCCCTGTCCAAGGTTTGGGACTTAGAGAGGAATGTCTTAGATTCCAACACATATTGATAGTGGAAAAATAATTTTTTTATTCTCACTACAGGCATCTTAAATTTTCACCAGGGAAGATACTGTTATCATGAACCAACAAGAGCTAAGATATTTCTACCAACAATATCTTAAAACAATTTTTTTTTCATTTAAAACTGACTACTGTAGTGGAACTGAAGGGAAAGCAGACACAAGCCTCTATAGTGTAAGGTTTGCCAAGGAGGCTGCAATTGTATCAGTACTACATAATGATAGAGTCAAAACTGCCTTCAGAGTGCCTGCTACTTGCTTGGCCTTACAGCCTAAAAGGATTTCATAGGAAAGCAGGAGAACCTGGTGGTGCTGTCACAATACCTAGAAGCTTTTAACCCTGCTGAGGTAGATAAATAGGCATGCAATTTTGCATGTGTGTATGGCAAGAGATAAAAAAATATTATTTATTTGCTTTTTGAGCACCTTAAATGTTACACTTTCTGAGCCTGAGTGCCCCTTCCAACACAAATCATTCTATAATTCTACCTTTTTCAGAAAATGTGGGACCCACAGTGCCCATGCATCTAAAACTGAAGACTTTGCCTGCAAAAGCACTCAGTAAAGTCTAGGATGAACAGGAAGAAGAGGGAGATGCACTGTACTCCTCAGTGCTAATCCTGATGTGAACAGAAGCTGAATGTTTCATTTTCAAAGTCACATTTGATTTGGCTTTTTCTTATTGTAGCAAATTCATGGGTTTACTGGCTTTTTAAAAATAATGTTTGTTTCAATCATGTTTAACCAGTCTAATCCCTCATAAAGTATTTGATTTTGTAAAGCACATACTTAGGTTTATATATAATCAGTACTTACTGGGGGCAACAAGCAGGGAAAATAAAGACTAGAGTAGCACAACACGTGGCAAAACTAAATGAAAACTGAAAACAAAGAGTGTGACGTTAGTGCAGGTATAACAGGATTTAAGAGCTGTGTGACAAATGAGTTGTATGGAAAAGGCAGGGAAAGTGGGGGTTTGGGCTGGAACAGTGCTTTTTTATTCAAAAGCAGTGCCCTTCTCTGCTAGCCTTGGGCTGCCAGCTGCCTGTGCCCGTGCAGGAGCTGAGCCGTGGCTCAGTCCCCTAGGTGGGGTTAGAGCTCTGTGATTCTCAGCTACCTCCTGCTGCTCCACCAGCTGATACCACAGGCAATGTCCCGGGAGGGTCTTTGGAGGGGTCACATCATGTTGGCAGCTGCCACCCAATCTAATCAGCCAGTGTTGGGTTGCTTTTCTCAAGTAATTGTGTGAAATGCAACCAGGTTCTTTGAAAACTCAAGCTTGCTTATTTGATAGCTGTTTCTCAGTTATGTTAGTGCACCCTCAAGTTCCTGTCTTTTACATCAAATAAAATGCTTCTGCAGAAACAGAGGCTTGTCTGATGTAGCAGATTGTGTGCCAGTTTTGTTTGGGAGAACAACCTCTCACAGATGACAAATCTTAGAAGATCAGAGAGTAAGTTCACAAACCAAACTTTCACCATAAATAGTCTATTTCTGTGTGTCTCCACAGTCTGGAACTGCCCATCAAGTGTTCTTTATAATAACACAACTGGGCTTTCAAAACACGGGTGGAGAAACCTGCTGCTGGGGAAAGGACAGCTATGTCCTTGTATCAGTGATAAAGAAAAATAAAGATGGTCTTTGATTTAATGTAGGGGGTTGCTATTCAGTGTTACACAGTTTGTATCTGAGGTGAATGCTTCCATGAATAAAAGCTCCTTGGCTGCAGGGGCTGCTTGAGCTGCTGCTCTCTAGGGAATGACTGGATTGCCTCTTTATTGAGGGGCTGGAGCTCTCAGGAATGACAGCTCCTGTCTGCTGCTGGAGAAGGTTGTGAGGAGAAACTGTGCTGACTGTGGAAGTGTGGGGAGGCAAATGAGGGGCATCAGTAGGTGCTGTGCTGGCACCTCTCTGCTTTGCTGGTGCTCATTACCCAGCACGTTTCATAGGTTAAGCTCCTGTAGAGCTGGCCTTGCTTGGGGTAACTGCTTTGGACCCCAGAATCACCAAGTGGTACGGATTGGTTAAAGATCATCCAGTTCCAACCCCCCTATGAAGGGGAGGAACACCTTCCACTGGACCAGGTTGCTCAAATCCCCATCCAGTCGTGAAGACTTCCAGGAGTGGGGCATCCACAACTTCTCTGGGCAGCCTGTGCCAGTGCCTCACTGCCCTCATGGTAAAGGAATTCTTTCTATTATCTGATCCAAACCTACACTCTGTCACTTTAAAGCCATTCTGCCTTGTCCTATCACTTCACAGCCTTGCAAGAAGTCTCTCTCCAGCTCTTTAAACCCCCTTATGTACTGGGAGGTGCTGTAATGTCTCATCAGAGCCTTCTTTTCTCCAGAGTGAACAACCCCAGCTCTTCCAGCCTGCACTTATAGCAGAGGTGTTCTCTCCTCTGAACTCACTTTGGCACATACATGTTGGAACAAGGCATGTATGTCTGCAGACAGTCATTTTCCAGGGTCACAGTGGCCAAAGTATCTGCTGCCACCTGAAGAAGCTGCTGTTGAGCATGCTACAGCATGCAGGTATTATTGCAGCATCCTTTATAGACTCATTTTGGAAGCAATTGAACTAGTTACCCCAAAAATGCGGATTTTACAAAAAAACCCACCCCAAACAACCCAACCACAAAACAGGTTCTCTGAGAATTATATTTGGTAGATGTGGTATCACACTGGTGACTGCTCCTCATCTTGGGAGATGAGCAGCAGACAGGTATTTGCAAAGTTAGGGCACGGCTGGATGTGCTCACTGCACGTGGTTTTGTTCAGCTGAGAAGCGCCTGAGCGTAGGGCGGCGTTCCTGGGGCAAGGCAGCCCTCAGGTTTGAGGCACAGCTGGGGATACTGCCTTTTGTTTACTCAGGCACCAGTTTGTTTTGCTCTTGAAGAAAATGCAGCCTGACTTCAGGCCCTTAGGGAGGGCAGTCAGAGGAGGAAGCGAGTGTTGCCAATGCAGAGATCAGAAAACTCAGAGCAGTTATTTTGGACACTGGTAACAGCGTGACTGCATGGGAGAGGGGCTGCCTGCTGCCCTGCAACCTGCTCTGGAGGCTTGCTCCCGTGGCTGGGCTGTGGCTGGGTTTAGAGTAGCTGACTGAAAGCTGTGTAAGGCACATTTGTGCACAGGACAGTCATTTCTTTGTTTTTTAGGACATTTGGGAAGAGGCTGAGGAGGGAGTGGGATGGAAGCGCAGTAGGTGCGGGGTCAGCAGCTACAGGGGCACTCTGTCCTGCTGCACCCCTAATGAAGTACATTTGCTTTATTTTCCCCCAGAAAAGGGTAAGAGTGAGCATGTTGCATTTTCTCCCTGGTCTGGAAGCATTGCCACCACAGAGGTCTCCCCTCCAGTGCTTTCAGCTTGTTTGATCCTGACAGGATTCGGTCTGGAGCTGTCACTAGTTTCTTCAGCACAGTCCATTTGGGCAGATATCTTCAGCTCTGCTGCATGGATCTTATTTCCCAGCTGTCATCTTGTATGAAAAAGAAATTTGTGGGGTAACCAGATCAGTCAGAATTGATAAATTCTTCCCATTTCATGAGAGAAACTGTATGTGTTTAAAACAGTGGAAAAACCTTGCCATAGTGAGGTGTGTGGAAGCAGAGCCCTGCATCACCACCTCCACGTCTCCTGGGGAGGGGACCCATGTCTCCATGGGTTCTGTGAAATTTACATCAAGATTTAATTATAATAAATAATAAACACAAAGGCAACTGCGTGTGTGGGGTCTTTCAGCCAGATTATGTGGAGTAGCTGACAGGAGGGAATACTGTAAAACTAATTAGCTCTTTCTGTTCACTAATAAGTCATAAGTTAATTCCATCTCCTTTTCTAATTGGTCATTTGAGGGTGGATTAGGCCCACATGAAAATGTTTCTTGATCTTCAAAAGTAAGTAGGTGGTTTAGTTATACAATTAGACAATTATTTAGACAATATTGTACTTTTTATCTGTGTATTAGTAATAGGAAAAGTTTGCCCCTATGTTGTTGACACATCAGCAGGAAAACTGTCTTTCTCCCCCATATTAACTATTTCAAAAAGGTTTGCCAGCACTGTAGAAGTCCAACCACCAGTATAATTGGGTCACACACTTTGATTTGAAGTGACCCCTCACTATGAGTATTGGCCTCATTATTGAAATCTGACCATTTGGTTTGACTTCTGTGCATGAGATGTCAGGGGCCAGCTCCAGTGCTGGCAAGATTCCTGCCTCAGTTACAGACGTAAATCGAATTATTTCCTTCAGGGCTTCTATCAGCACTCAGGGATTGTACAAGGTGCAGGAAGTGCCATGAGGCATTATAAAAATTGTAATGTAGAAAAGGAGCATTAGCAGCTCATCCAAATCTGTTTATCACTAAGTCACTACAAATTCAAATATGTTATTTCCCAGTTCACATCACTCCTAGTGATGGATGCTGGGAAAGATCCCACCAGTGCAGAAGGCTGGGTAATGGGCTTGGTGACCCACCCTAATTCCAGCATAGTGAGGTAAGGCTTTGCTATTATTGCTGTGTCTGCCTTCCTTATTAGGGAAGTCTGAGGTTTAATTTCTCCTTGGACTGCCTCAGACAGATCAGATCATCACTGAACTGGAAGATGGCAAAACCCTTACTGTAACACTTGCAGCTGACCCAAACTTCAGGAAACGGGTAAAAGAAGAGGGAGCATAACCAAAATTACCTCCACCCACAGCCCAATTCTTGCAGAATAGCAGGAGGTAGTGACTCATCTGGTCAGCCTTATTATGCAGCATGGGGCTTTGGTCCTGCCCAAAGGTGTGTGGTTTTGGGCTGGAGCCAAGGGCACCTCCAGAGCCTGCAGGGAGGGCATAGAGAAGCTCACATCGGGCTCTGCGTGGCGGTGCAAGGCAAGAGAATGAGAGGCAATGGGCAAAAGCTAAAATATGAGAGGTTTGGGTGGGCATAAGAAGAAATCCTTTCTCTATGAGAACACCCACCCCACCACCCAGAAAGGCTCTGCAGCCTCCCTCCTCAGAGGCTGTCGTGACCCAAATAAAGTACTGAGCCCCTGAGGCAGATCTTGGAGTTGACCTCCCAAGGTTCCTTTTAGCCTGAATTTTTCTCTCATATTATGGAAAAGCCCAGTGCTACCAAGGGAGATGTGGGCAGACATTTATATGTGCAGGAAAAAATCCAATAGATGAGCTAATGCACCTTCTCATTTGGCAGAGTTGTGGTGTCATCTAACACTGGGACAGTTTAGGGGTGAGTCACAGATTTAATGAAGTATTGGGAAAAGTGCCTTTGTTGTGAGACTCTTAATGAGCTCATCTACTTAGCTTAATGAAGTGAGGATTGAGAGTCAGCTTTGATCCCTGTAGCTGTTTATTTGAGGAACAAATTGGATTGTGGAGTTTGCAGTGCATCAGATAAAGTCACATCAAAATGCAATGGCTGAAATCAAATTTCGATGGATTCAGGAGAGAAGTCAATAATAATCACTAACAAATCTTTTTAATAAGAGTTCTGATTTTTGAAAAAAAAAAAAGTTGCCATGGATTATGATCACTTCTCTGCTGTATTTAAATCAAATACTTCTTTTTGACAGATATGATCCACCTTAAAGGAGGGTGCATTCAGGTGAGTCCCTTGCCCCTCCTGATGCAAGCTGTGGTAGCTGAATGGGTGAACCTGAGCAGCAGTGCTGGCCTCATTCCCTGGTCTAGTACAGCCCAGGGAAGGCACACAGAGCAGCATTCAAGAGCCTGGCACAAAACCACAGCTTTGCTTCCAATGATCTATTTCGTCACATGGACAGATATTCACAAAATACTTAGTCTCATTGTAAAATACTTCCATCCTCAAGAAGCAGTTAAATTACACTTAGTTCCCATGTCTTGGTCATATGGACAGTCATACTTCATTTTTTGCAACTGTCAGATACAGACAATGATTCACTAAAATGCAGCATTTCATTACTCATCTCCCTGTAATTCAGAAAATGTGAAGCACTTTTGATGAAAGCCACATACAAGCATGATGGTGTTGCAACTAATTGACAGTCATAGGCTTAACCTTTATTTCAAATAATGCAAAATTTATGTAAGCACACAGTAGAAAATACAAATCCTTTGTCCTCAGCATGTTTAGCCAACCCAACACTCGAGATGTACTCTACTCTAGAGCAGTTTTAATCAAGAGGTTTAAATGCATTTAAATGTTAAGTCATTGACTGTCCAGCATTTTTATGAGAAAAAAGGATGAAGTAATGGTTTGATTATAAGAGCATATGCTGAGGACCAGCAATACACTGAGCATAATTCCTCATGGTAACACTGGTCTTTGCAGCCCTAGGCATAATTTTTCAAGAGTTTTTTAATTTAGAAAAGTATATTTACATTTTAATCTGCCCAGTGTGATAGTCCTCTCTCAATCTACCAATTCTTCCAATCCAGATATTACTGCCTACCCCTTTGGAATGAATCTTACATTGGTGAAGAATTTACTGCCACACCATGACCTGCACCAACTATTAGAATGTGTTCCTGTGTAAATCATTCTAGGTTGATTCTAAACTGATTATTCTTCATGTGCTTCACCTATGCAGTAAGTAGTACAGTGAATCTTGCCACTGAACTTCGTTCCACTTTCACAAATTTGTATTAAACTTCTTGTGCTAATACCTTTGACAGTGATTGAGTGGTTGTAAATCTTCATCACTTTGGTCAGAGCATGGTGCTAGTAACACCAGGGTCATGGGTTAAATCCCTGTATGGCCCATTCACTGCAGAGTGGGACTCAATGACCCCTGTGGGTCCCTTTCAACTCAGTGTTCTGTGGTTCTGTGATCCTGTGAATACAGTCAGCTACCAGTGGTCAGAGTGCTGCCAGCTGAGGTGTGAATGGGTATTGAGAAGCACAGATGGACAAGCAGAATCACAAGAAATTACTCATCTGGAAGTTGTGGGATGCAGAAATACAGCCCTAACTGGGAGTCAGACATCCCAGGCCACCCAGGACTTCTAATAAATGGAGAGCATGCCATCATCTTCAATGATGAGAATGTCCTAAATAGCATATGTAACAGTGGATAACCTCACATACCTTATACACCCATTCTGTTCTTTATCCTGACAGAGATAAAGAACAGAATGGGTGTATAAGTAAAGTCAGCCAGAGATGGCCATAGGTGTTGAAGTTCCCCTACTGCTAAACATCACCACAGGATACATGAGATTTCTTTGGGATTTTTCACACCCTAGGAGCCTGAGCAGGTTCAACACTTACCTGCTCTGCGAGAGTTTGGGCTTTTTTCCCCAAAAAACCTACATACAAATATTTCTAAATCTTAATGTTTCTTACTTCTCTGAGGAAATCAGATGTAGAGAGACACTGCCTAGTTTTATATCATCAAATACCTTTCCTCTTCCATGACCAACACATTGCTGCACTCACAGTGAAGATGTGTGGCTGCTGTAGGCTACACTGCTAGACAGTGAAGAAGGCCAGGAAGCTCCTGGAAGGAAACCAGACCTTACAAGGACTGAGCCCATCTCCAGTGGTGATCAGCACATCAGGGATCTTAGGCCAGGACAGGATCCTGGGACTTGGCTGCTTCAAGTGCAGCTAAGTGAGATAAACCTGACCTTTAATTCACTTACAATTAGAAAATATGTATATGTGAGTGTCTGGATATGTGGCCTTTGATTTCTCAGTTGTTTCAAGACCCAAATTGTCACAGCTGTGGTCTGGGACAAATGCATTGGTTCCTTGCATGCCCCCTGAATGCCAAGGACACATTTACACCCCACTGAGGAAATGTTTGGCATCTGCATGTGGTCCAGAGTACAGAGAGCCAAGCTGAGGGGGAATATGTGGCTCAGAGGGAAACTGCCATCACTCCTTCTGAGAAAATATTAAATTCCAAACCAGACCATGAACCTGAACTGAATGAAGCTGTACATGACTATTTTTAGGATTTCTTCATCTAATAAATCTTGCCTTGCCTATATTATTTTACAGAAATTCTTGTATTTTTAAAACTACAGATATAAACTAAAATTCTAGTATGAGCTTGCTGACAGAGTCATTAGTTGTATTGCAAAGGGTGCATAGCAATCCATATTAACTTTTTTTGTTGCTTTAGGACATTGTAGCTCATTAAAAATAGAATAAATTGCATATAGAACAATTTTACATGTGTAGTCTTAGGTTTTAAAGGTAATTCCTAATACATGTTCCTCCTGGAAAAGAAAAATATAACTGTAGAATTTCTCTTTAACTGAACCACATCAATCTGATTCCACAGCTTCTCACATTAGTTCTGCATTGCTGCCAGTACAATAATAAGTGCAATAATAACCTTACTGGCCAAGAAACTGTATTAAATATGTATTGTAACAGGCAATATATTGTGAAATCATGCATGGAGGAAGCTTGCATTTGGGTATTTCATAATATTCAAAATCAGAAAATGAGGTATCCTGGAGCAGAAGGACTTTCCTAGAAAATAAACAAGAGGATTGCCACAGAGATGAACGTGGAGCCAGCAGCAGGGGCAGAGGCACTGTGTGTGTGACACTGTGACCCCTCACTCCCAGCGCAGCCCCTGCATCCAAAACATTTCATGCTCCTATGCACAAAATGCTCCTCCACCTCCTGCAGCCCAGGTTCTGTGGGCACAAGCAGTGCTACCAGTGCTGAAGCTCCTTCAGGTGTCCAAGGGGAGCCTTGGGGGAGCTGGGCAGACACAGCTTTCTCCTGCTGAATCATCTGGGGCACGGGACTGACTGCTCTGTCCAGGCTGGCAGTGGGCATGGGGCATTGCCAGGCACTGCAAAGTCTTCCCAGAAAGTCTGCAGCTGCTGACAGACTGTGGAATGTGCCTGTGCTCTGAACCTTAGTGTCCTTAGTGTCCTCTGAACCTCTGGTCCTTAGTGTCCCCGTGAAGGGCTGCTGGCTCTGAGGAGCGTCACTGTAGCTGCAGGGAGGAATCTAAGCTAGCTTCTCCTTCTCTGCCAGTGTTCAGGGGAGACTAAGGGCCTTGGAGAGGGCTGGCTGGGAGCATGGCTGTAGAGCCTGGATCATTTGGGACCATTCCTTCCAGAACAAGACAGAACCTGTTAACACAAAAATTTAAATGGTTTTGCATATCTACACAGAGCACACACTCTGTGTGTCACCATCATGACACAAAATAATAAAACTCACAGAAGGTGTTCCAGCATCCAAACAGGAACAGGAAAAGAGAACTTTATTTTTCAGACCTCAACATTTATAGAATTCCAAAAGTGACAGTGGATTGGAGAATGACATTGCCACTTCTCCAACCACACTGGTCAAACTAACAGTCCATCAAAATTCTCCTCCTGCAAAGAAGAATGTAAAACAATCATTATTTACATGAAAGTGTGTGAGAAACTCCATTACAAGAATGGAAACATCAGAAGGCTTACAGAAACTCAAAAGAACAGGGAGACATCTGTGCACTGTGGTGAAGGAAAAAAAAAATACAAATATTTAGATGCTTGGTCTCACTTGTCTTGAAGGATGGCTAAACATAGCAGGCATCCCAGGAGGCATCCCACCATGGTGCCTCAATGTGCATCAGAGCTGACATCCCAGCAGGCAACACCCCAGTGGCATCTGCAGGCATCACTGCAGGCATCCCACCCATCCATCTCAGCAGGCAGGAGAGCAGGCAGATCAGCAGACATCTCTGCACAGCATCTCATCACCACCACTGCAGGGTGGTGCTTTGCTGCCAGCCCTGCTTTTGAGCCCGAGGGGGGCAGTGGATGAGGAAGGCAGGGCTGTCTGTGGGCAGACACAGGCAGTGCAGGTGACTGATCACCCCCAGGTTAGCCCAGATGGGGTAAGGAAGGGCTCAGGAATGGAGAAGCAGCAGCCTCAGAGAGCATACAACAATTGCTGGGGGAAAGAGGAATCCTGAAGGTGTCATGATGGCTCCTCAGCCGAGTTTTAAGGAGCTTTTAGGCATGTTTAGTCCAAAAATAGTAAAAACTGGCTTTCCTTCCACCAGCTATATATATCATGTCCAAAAAATACAGTTTTCAATGTGAAATTGAGCCTCTGGCTGAACATGCAGAATGTGACCTTGGGTGGTCTATGGCCACCAGTGATGGGGAGAGCAAATCCATAGCAGCACTGTGTGCAGGGGAAAAAAATAAAAAGAAGAAGCACTGGTGCAGATAAGAAATGATCACTTACTCAAATACTTTTTTCACAGAGGCTGGTTGGCCTGTGAGCATCCCATGCCCACGAATAAGGAAACAGAGCAGCCACAGGGAGCCAAGGCTGGAGCTGCCTGATCGGCTTCTCTGCCCAGTGAAGTGAATAACATCATACTGTAAAAATGATTTCCTGAAATCTCATTGGAATCTCAAGGCTGCTAGTAAAGTCTTGTTCTATATCTCTCACTTCCCCTCCCATTAGTGAGGGGAAAACATCTGGGTTTATGTTAAATTAAAAATGTTAATATGTTCTCTAAATTAGGACAGCTGAGGACTTTGAGTGCCCAGGGTAGCAGTGCATCAGGAATGATGACATTTAGATACACATTCTGGTGTCCAGGGCAAACCCCCCACTAGTGCCCTGAGACATGGGGCATAAATAAACCACATCTTACTCTGCAGGCACATACATTTGACTTCTGGGTTTCTTTTCAAGGTCACTTTTCCATTTACAGAATTTATTTACGGTCTGCTTACATGAAATTTCAAACAGTTCTTAAGAAATAAAGATTCATTTCATCATAGGAATATTTTTGATACATATGAACATTGGATTACAGAAATATAGTATGTTGAAGCTTTTGCTGAACTCATCCCGTTGTTAATCTGGATACCAAGGTAAGGAAACAGGCCCTGGCACAGACATTTTGGAAAATGAACCCTGAGGTCAGTGCCGTGCGGTGTAGGAACAGATGAACACATAAAACCACTGACACATGGGCTGGAAATGGAGGAAATGCTCCAGGTCTTGCTCTGGTCTCACTCTGTGAAACTCAAATGTTGTTTCTGTTCTCGCTGTGCCCCCACCAGTGACTTGAAGGAGGGCTGTGCTCAGGCCTGCTGGGCAGTTTTGGCTCCCAAAACACATGGTTTGCAAAGACAAACTCAGACTAAGCCTTTTCTGCAAGAACTTTACATATTTCCCATCCAGCCTTGATGGACACAACTGAATGTCTGTCCAAACTGTTTCCCCACCTAAAGCACGGCCTTTGGCCATACAAATGTGGCACTGAAGAATGCTCCTACTGTGGTTTGGATTTTCTATGCTGTGAGCATTAATGTTCAGGTGATGAATCCAAGGGGATGAAAAGATCATGTCACACATTTCAAATGGCAGTATTTTGTGTATTTCCTGCTTATATTTCAAATATTAGGAATGTACAAGTAATTTTACAGGTGGTTTGGCAATGCTGGCATCCACATTTGTCCTCCTCTGCTGCTCTCTGTGTTCGTCAATGTCCCTGTGTTTTGTCCACATGCTAGTCCAAGGTCTTTCCCCAATTATTTTCCACAAGGTGGTTATAGGATACCTGAGCCATATGTGACTGTGAGTTTAAATACTGGCACATGAACACCTCATATGCTTTTAAATGGTAAGAAAACTTTCTGGAAATTATTTTCAAGGAGTGAAGGGGAAGGGATTGCATGAGTTTACTGAGAACTGTCAAGGCCAAGGGGTACCTGTCCTTAGTAAAAGATCTCTCAAAATCCAAATTTAATTAAGTCCTTGCTTTCTTGCCATACCCAGTTGGATCAGACTTTCTTTAAATCAGTGGTGCTATTTAACACATACAAGTATATTACACTTCCTGCCGAGGCAGTATGCACACTTGTGTACTTCCTTTGAAAATTATTTTCAAGTAAGTAAATTAATTTCAAAATAGGAATGAGAGTTTTAACATCATAAAAGTGGTTTTGACTCAATGCTTTTATTCCATGATAACATTGCAGCAGAATAATTTGTGGGTCAAGGAAAGCTATGGGAACTTCATGCAGCAGTATTCAGTACTTTACATTTTTATTAAAATAGCTTAACTTTTCAGCAAACAGCTAACTAGCAGAGGTGGAGAGGACCAGGAAATGGACATCACCTTGCAATATTTCACCTTGCATTTTATCCATGACCTGATCCAGACTTTGTCCTGGCAGTCCCAGGACAAGAGCTGGGTCTAGAAGGATCTGACTTCTGGGGAACCCTACTCTTGCCTGGATCAAGCCCTTGAACACTTTGGCTGTTGGAGCTGCTTATGGGCATGGGCCACTCTGCTTCTGACAGCAGGTTTCCCCATGCACTAAACTGGCTCATAACAGAAAAATTTCAGAAGTCTTTTAGTTAACCATAGGGAATAAAAAAAGCCAAAAAAAAGAATGTAAGAATGGTTTTATTGAGGACAGGTTTGAATTCAGCATCTAATTTAGCTGATATACTTTGAATTATATATAGATTTAGCATTTACTCTTCAGAAGTTTAAGGGTTCTTAAAAGGTCATATTTCATTTTGTATTAGAACATGGCATGTTGGCTTTCTGCACACATGACTGCTTAAGGTAAAATGCTTTTTATTTCCAAAAGTAGCAAGTGTGCAGACACTTAATAAAAATATAATTTCTTCATGCCCATTTCTTGTCAGTAGGAATTTTTCCTCTATCAAGCAGCAAAACAGAGGAATTCAGGCTGATTTCTTCAGGTTTCCATCTCAGATCCTCCATAAAGTGATGGATATCATAATAATACAAAATTGCTCTTCACATTCAGCACCATTCCCAGATGATTTGTTTCTCCAACTCGTCACAGAATCACAGAATCACTAGGTTGGAAGAGACCGTCAAGATCATCGAGTCTAACCCATGCCCTAACACCTCAACTAAACCCTGGCACCGAGTGCCACATCCAATCTTTTTTAAACACATCCAGAGATGGTGACTCCACCAGCCCCCCAGGCAAACCATTCCAATGCTTTATCACTCTTTCAATAAACAACTTTTTTCTAATATCCAACCTGTATTTCCCTTGGTGCAGCTTAGGATTGTGTGCTCTGGTTCTGTCAGTTGCTGCCTGGAGAAAGAGACCAACCCCCACCTGACTACAGCCACCTTTCAGGAAGTTGTAGAGAGCAATAAGGTCACCTCTAAGCCTCCCTTTCTCCAGGCTAAACACCCCCAGCTCCCTCAGCCATTCCTCACAGGGTTTGTGTTCCCAGCCCCTCACCAGCCTCGTTGCCTCCTCCGGACGTGCTCGAGCGTCTCAGCGTCCTTCCCAAACTGAGGGGCCAGAACTGGACACAGCACTCCAGGTGTGGCCTCACCAGTGCCCAGTACAGGGGAAGAATGACCTCCCTGCTCCTGCTGGCCACACCATTCCTGACACAGGCCAGGATGCCGTTGGCCTTCTTGGCCCCCAGGGCACACTGCTGGCTCATGTTCAGCCGGCTGTGACCAGCACCCCCAGGTCCCTTTCTGCCTGGGCACTGTCCAGCCACACCGTCCCCAGCCTGTAGCACTGCAGGGGGTTATTGTGGCCAAAATGCAGCACTCGGCACTTGGAATTATTAAACTTCATCCTATTGAACTCTGCCCATCCATCCAACCATTCCAGGTCTCTCTGCAGAGCCCTCCTGCCTTCCAACAGATCGACGCTTAGTGTTGTCTGCAAACTTACTAATGAAAGCCTCAATCCCTTCATCCATGTCATCAATAAAGATATTGAACAGAACTGGCCCCAGCACAGATCTCTGAGGGACACCACTGGTGACTGGATCACGCCAATATCAGCTGCCTGCTTTGTTTTTATGTGTTCTGGGAAATCAAAACAGAAACCAATTTTGCTTTAGCAATTGTAACTTCAACAAGACAAGATACAAAGCATGTGTGAGCTCTCCTCCCTTCCTCCTCAGGCTTAGAAGCATGATTTATGTTCATGATATGATATAAATAACAGAATAAAACAGAATAGAACAAGGCCCATGATATTTACTCTAACTATTACAAGAGTTTGGTCTTTGGAAGTCTGGTTTTGACTCTGTTAAACTGAGTGTGGACCCAGCTATGCCATGCCAAATGTCCAGTGCTAAACTGAAAGGTGTATCTGCTTAAACATGCAGCATTACACTGGTTTAATTAAAGTAGCACAACCCTAGGTGTGCACACCACTGACAAGAGTGGCTGCCATAGAATTTGTGAATCCAACAGTAAAACTTTGCCAATCTGACCTGTTTTGGTTCAAGTGGCCAAGGACATCTGCCTCCAGGTCCTGGCTGCAGATGCAGAAGGCTGAGGTCAAAGCAGGGAATTCACCCACGTTATTCCTCCAGAGGAGGTCATCTTTTGCAGATGAGCTACAAAACTGCAGCTCCTGTGTTTAAAGCAACCCTCTATGAAGCTCCACAGTAAAGTGTCAGGGAAAACTGGTATGATCCCTGCAGTCATGGAGCTGTAAAGCAAAAATAACTTTGAAGAAGAGAAAGTGTGAATTGTCTTTGAACTGAAGCCACTGGCATAGTGCAAAATCAAGAATTAGAGAATGGAGGAAGATAACAAAATGCATGTGTGTGTGTGAGAGAGACAGATACAGAGATACATCCATGCTATGGAAAGAAATTGTTTTCCACCTGATCCATCACCATGAGATCACTTTTTATGTGGGCAGATACTAAAAGGACAAAGGAGCATGGCTTTAAACTGACTGAGAGCAGGTTTAGATTGAATGTAAGGAAGAAATTTTGTATACTGTGTGTGGTGAGGCACTGGCACAGGTTGCCCAGAGAAACTGAGGATGGCCCATCCCTGGAAGTGTTCAAGGCCAGGTTGGATGGGGCCCTGAGAAGTCTGGTCTACTGGAAGCTGTCCTTGCCCATAGTGTGGTGGGTTGTAACTAGATGGTCTTTAAAGTTTCTTTAAATCCAAAATATTCTGTGATTCTATGCTTCAGTGACTTCAGGTTTATTAAAATCATCTGCTAATTGCAGCCCAGAGAATAGTCACAATGTCCTGCTTGTTTCCCTAGAGTTTTATGGATGACTTACTGTGATATTTTTGTTTAACAGCAGGCAAAGGAACATTTTTCTGTCACACCAGTCTGTAGGGAAGCGTTTCTCTCTGGAGCTGGCTGTTGCTTTGTGCAGATGCAGCTCCGCATGCAGTATCCCTCTGCCATGCTCACTGACACTTCAGTCTGCCTGAACATGCCAGCAGCAAAAACAGATGAGAAAATACCCAAAGGGAAACCACAGAGCATCTAAAAATGCCAGAAGAAAACACAGTTTGCAGAACACCATCTCTTCCTGAGAAAACCTCCCTAGCTCATCAGCACGCCTCACCTAGCAGGCACAGGAGGGATGTGTGCATGCTTAATTCAGCTTTGCAAGTAGTCACTGGGCCCTGGGATGGAAATCCACCTGAAGTTTAAGACATTGTAAGAATTTAGAAGATCACAATCTTCAAACATGAGAAATGCAAACCAAAGCTGACCATAGGTGCCCCAGCTCCAGCCCTGTTGGGGCACAGGGACTGCAGGGAGTGGCCACCTTCTCCCAGCTCTGGCTCATCTCGACTGTCCATCTGCTGGTGTCAGTGAGATGAGAGAGGGATGCAGCTTTTGAGGGTGAATCAAATCATCCCAAGTCAGGAATTTTGTGTCATTAATCTTGTCCTGAAAGTAGGCTCCTCCATTCTCCTGGGATTAATTTTAGAGCTTAAAACAGGTAAACGTAACCTCATCTGTGTACCCTTTCCTGTTTAGAAAATTTAGAAAGTAGTCTGCTGTTGTAAATCCAATTTTTTTTTGGGAAAAAACCATTTTGGTCCCTACTTTACAGTGTTCAGAAATAATATATTCAAGTCTAAAGTACTTGCTTTAGGCTCTCTTTTTAATCAGTGAAGGAGAATGGGCACCTCTGGTGGGATAGTCATCTGTTTTGGGAGAGCTAGTGAGCTGGTTGGCTGAATCATCCTTTGGAAATGCTCATGCCTTCTGAAAAGACAGGTCACTGTTAACAAACTGATTGCAAATAATAAAAAAAAAAAAAGTCTTTTTGTGAATATGGAGACTGTTTTATGAGCTAGAAATGCAGGGGTTTGCTAGCAGGGGGAGAGTCTGTTGCTGGCTTGGTAGCTGCACTGCTGAAAGCACTGGACAGAAGTGCAGGGGAAGTGAGCCCTGAGCTGACTTACACATGTGCCAGACAAATAAAATCCCATAAGTTCTCTGATCTGGGATAAAAAAAGGAGTGTGACTCCCAGAGCAGTCCTTGAGGATGATCAAGCAGTGTTTGATCAGGGTGTTCATGCAGCAGTGGACATTGGATGCAGCTCCACAGGGCTGACACCTGAGCCAGGGTGTTTACCTACGAGCCAGCTGTCTAACCCTGGGTCAGGGGAAAGAGAGAATGAGACAATGAGGCAACGAGAAAGATTTCTGCCTATCCCTACACACAGAGAGAAATCAAATGAACTGACATGGAAGGAGCTGCTGGAGCTCACTTTATGCTCCAGCACACTGGTTAGAAGAGGAAAGAGCTCGGTATGGTTACACAAGGCAAACTAATTTTCTGCACTGAAACATCATATTGCCAGCTACTACAGGCTGAGGTTGTGCTTGTGCACTCAGAATTAGAAATTCATGTTGGTAAAAACAGCAAAGCAGTTTTATCTGAAATGGGTATTTCTGTATCAGAAATTCATTGTAATGCAGAATAATAATTCAGTTTTGTGCCCAGGTGCTGTGTAGGTGAAGCTGGTGGGAAGTTTTTGTTGCTCTATCACTCAATAAATACATTTTTGTTAGCTACAGGCTAACTCATGTGTAGGTAAAACCAGCATGTATTCTACTTTCATGGGTGATATGGTGTTGACTTGGCCAAAATAGTTTTTTTAGCATTTAATTATTAAATTGCATACAAAATCCATATTTAGCAATCAGAAATGACAGAGTGCTGCACACTGAGCAAGAAAGAACTGTTACCATTAAAGATGCAGATTCTTTGCTGTCTTGGCATCTTGCTGGATGAAGGGCTTTTCTGGATGAAGGGTTTTGGTTTTATTTTTGTATTACTTAACACAATATTAATGAAAAAGCACTTCAGCTTGATATGCTTGTGACATCTTTTAAACCTTAGTAATTGTGTTAGTAGTGTAGTAATAGTAGTTAGTATAGTAGCAATTCTTCATAGTACTCTGTAATTTCATAATGAAAGAAGTCAAATCAAAGTATATTCATTTCTCTTAACAAAAAATACATTATGATACTTTCAAAAAGAACATACATTTTAGATGCAGAATACACATAGATGCAGCTAATTACACAACCAATTTTCTTGCAAAGTTATGTTTCATTGGTTTCCAAGTAGCCTCTTTAATTTTGATCAACCTGCATGCTAGAATAGAATTAAGCAGATGAATGTTTACATGCCAGAGCCTTAGGGTATACCAGGAAAAATGTATAAAACATCTCAGTGCTGGATCTATGGGTTGCAATTGCTCTTTCAAAAATAGATTCCTGGCTTAAAAAAGGGAATGGGACTAAACTATTTAAACTAGAATAGAATGTAAGTTTTAGAACAAATGGATATAAACTGCCCATGAATGTATTTAGACTGGAAATGAGAAGAATGCCCTTAACCATCAGAAGATGAAAACATCCTTCTGAGAGTAAAAATGGATATAGAGGATGAAAGTAGCTGTGAGATCTACCTCAGCTGGTTCAGCACAATCTCCTGATGTGATTCCTTGTGGCAGACAGCTGTGGACTATGATGGCACAGAAGCTCTGCTCTGGCACTATCTGGTTCTAGTATAATGTAATGAGTACCTTTGATGTTGATAACCACCATGGCTCTTCACAAGGCGTGCTTGGATCTACAGTAATCACCATCGAGTTCATTATGTTCAAACGCTGGGACATGAAAGCTGTGAGGTGGAATCAGGTGCCCTTTGGCAGAGGTAATTGCCCTGGTGGAAATGGCTGGTGACGCTCAGGGACTGCAGCGGGAGGTGGGAAAATGAAGGTGCTTGTAACGTGTCCCTGAGCAGCATCAAAGAGAAAACATTAATCAAAGTGGGAACAACAAAGGGCAGAGGGATGACTGATCTGAGAACAACGCCGTGTCTTTCTTGTTAGCTGGAGAGTCAAATTGCAGCAGATGTCCTCAGTGGTCACAGACTTTGAAAGCCTAATGATGCACAATGAAAGTGGTTGTGAAACCTGTAAATTAATGTCTGGATGCACAAGAGCAATGTTGGAAAGAAAATGAAAGTGATGGTACCTGGTCCTTGAAGATGTCAGGTGTTTGTATCCCAAGAGTGAAACTTTTGGACTTGCTCTGAAAAGTATTTAAATTTTGCAATTTATTTGAGAATTAGTAGAAACACATCATCCCGGATGCAGTGGGCATGTTATTCCACTGTACAGTGCTGATAAGGGCCTGTTTGCTCTCTGCTGGGGAGGGAATACCCTGGACTTGAACCTTCCCCATCCCATAGGCATGGCACAGTTTTACAGGCTGAAGGTATGGGGATGATTTTCCTCAAGACAGAGAAATTTGGAAATACTCTTAACAGCCCTCCCACATATCCAATAAATTTGATTAAGATCTGAAGAAGATTTCATTACAATATCAGTAGAAGATTTCATTACAATATCAGCTCTACAGATTATATTAGTGTGTTCTTAGGCAGAATTAATGTCAGAAACAAGAGGCTGGACTTGAGGGCCATCAGCCTGTTTGGCTCCACTGCCTTTTGCAATTAGCATGGGCTAGGGATGAGTACTGAGAAAGCTGATAAGGGTTCTCTTTTTTCTCAGTCTGCCTTGTAACCAGGCGCTTCCTGTGGCTGCGGTTTCACCGTCTGTTTGGTGGCTGTGGAGCTACTCCTTCAGGAAAGCCAACAGATGTTCTTTCCTCACACCCAAAATACTCCAATCTCCATTTCTCAGGTGCCACAAGACTGCAGCAAAGCAAGGCATCTGCTTGTGCAAGATGGTACACTCAGAAATAGAGAGCTGCTGCTTCTGGTCATGTTGAACTGGGTGTCCCACGATCTCCATGCAGAAGGCATGTGGAAATTCAAAGCTATTATTGCAAATTGTTTTCTGGGATGTGCTTCACACAGAGATTAGAGAGGCCTTTGCAAGAATCAAGAGAAAAGTGGAGTGTCTGTGGAAGACACCACAATCTGCAGAAGCCATCTTCTGGCGGGACTGAGGTTGCCAAAACCAACCTGAATTGCAATTACACAGCTAAAGCTTCAACCCAGCTCTACAAACATTAGACAAACTTGGGGTTCAGAGGCTCCTCTTGGGTTTTAGAGGCGTCTAAAACCCCCCTCTTCATCTTTTGGGGGAGGCTGCCTCTCTTGTGACTTTTTCCCATTCCTTTTCTTTGGAGGTTCTCTTCTCTTGTGGCTGCTCTAGTTCATGAAAGCTGCAGCATCCTCTGGGGCAGGGATTCACAGCTGCACGAGGTGTTGGGGGAGTCCATGGGCTGGGACTTGCCCAGCTTTACCTCCCCTGCCCTATCCCCTCCATGTGAGGGCACCTCTGTCACTCCACAACCTTCTACCCTGACCAGCAGAGCAAGGACCAGCAGCTCCATGGGGCTGTGGGATTTCAGGAGGGGTCCCTTTGTCCACGTCATGGGCAAGCCTAAGGAGGCTGTCTGCTTTTGTGCTGCAGCAGAGCTGAGTGCACCTTGATGGGGGTTATTTTTGAAGGGATAATGCAGCAAGGCAGTGGGGCTGGCATAGAAACTCCTGGCTCCATCCCCTGCCCTGTGCTTGGGTGGGAGGGGGTTGCAGGGTATTGTCTCTCTCTTGTCAGCCTGGCTGTAGCTTCCCTCCAGAGCATTTTAGGACTGTGCTAATTCCCTAAATTTAACCAGTGATGTCAAAGGCTCATGTTAGCTCCCTGCACAGAGTCCTGTGCCCACACACACTGATGTAAACCAGGAATAACTCCACTACCACAGAGATTTGAATCCTGTCCCAAGCAGTGGCACCCAATGCCCAGTTTCATCACAGAGACCCCTAAGCCTTTGCTGGGCAGGTGGGTCAGCCACACAGCTGGGGGAAAGGAGACTCTGGGGCTGGGAAAACTCACAACAGGAGAGCTGGATATAGCTGGCAGTGCAAGGAGAGACTTCTCAAGGTAAGCTGGAAAAGGAGCACTGTTATTTATTGGTGCAGTGATGGCCAGAGAGCAGGCAGGGGGCAGGCTGTGTTTGGTTTGGCTGCTGAACTGACGAATTGGAAGAGGAAAGGAAACACACATGGGTGTGTATCCAAATCGATGTTACTTGCTGTTGTTGGTTTTGTCAGTAAAATGGCAAAGTAAAGAAGATAAAGTTCTGTTCAAAACAAAATGTGGGATGGTGCTGGAGATACCAGTCTGACTTTGAGTACTGGCTAAAGGGAAACAAGGGAAACAAAGGGCTCATTTCACAAAAACATTGGATAGGTGGCAGCTCCCCACCAGCTTCCCATCCACCTCACTCCTTCCCTTCCTGACCCCAAGAGGCAGCAGTTCAGCACCCCACTAGTGTTCAAGATACAGACTAGCTCCCTGAGAAGTGAAGCCCAGAAAGTCTTTGTTAGGGAAAAATGTCTGCTTTCAGACAGAGTTAGTCAGCCACAGAATTTCTCATCCCTTTGCCTGGTGCAAATCTCTCTCTCCATTTGTCTGCTTTTTTTGGAGGAGTGCAGTACTTGCAGCTGGGCAGATGTTTAATACAAGACCTTTCCCCCACCAGCTCAGAAGAACTGGTGAGCAGGCTGAGATGTGAGGATCAGGAGTTTTGCCATGAAGATGTTTTGGTGGGGCACTGCTGTTTGTGAGGATGGACTCATTTGGTGCTAGCAGGGAAGAGCAGTCCCAGCCGTACGTGACGCTTTGCTGCCTGGGCAGGACACGGATGGGTGGAAGGGCTGAGCCAAGTCAGCACAGAACATCCATCACCTCTGCATTTCAGTCTGGCTGAACACCCCTGGCTGTTAAATTCCAGGCTGTTAAACACCCCTGGAGCATGGAGCCCTCTCCTCTCCCAGAGCTGAGCTGCAGAGGGTGCACATAGCGCGATCTTGGCTTGGGACTGGCAGCATCACGGGAAACGTGTGGAGAACTTACCCTGGGAGTAAAACAGGCTGAGCTAAGGCTGGGAGGAAACACTTTTTGAGCTTGATATAGCTTTCCCCCCCCAGCCCTCCTCCCCAGCTTCACAGAAGGATCAAATCTCATTTATGTTTTTTGATTTATTAGTTTTGTTGGAAGAAGACTTAGAGCCCAAGATTGTGACCAAAGGGTTGAGGACGTAGGAAGCTCAGGTCAGAGACCTGCATTGCAACAGGCCAGCTGAGGTCCCACCACTGTCCTGCCCTGACTGCTGATTGCTGCTGCCTCCCCAGTGGTTTTTCCACTCACAGACTAAAAGTTCCAACCTAAGAAACTTTTCCTGGCAGAAATTTTGTTGAAAGTGGCACATTCCTGAAATGAGGGGGGAAAAGGAAAAAAAAAAAAAAAAGGGTTAGTTGATATTTCCCAGGGAAATATTGATTCTTCTGGCAATTGGGAAGCAGTGGGTTGAGCACAGGGGCCACAGGAGCTGCTGCTGATCCTCAATATTCCAAGTGTTGAGGGGACAAGGCAATTCTATGGGTAGGGAGCATCCCTGAGGTCTCTGTGTGTCCTGGCCACTGCAGACACAAATGATGGCCCTTTGGAAAACTGCAGAGACTGGTGGGCAAGCTCCACTGCCTGGGAAAAAATCAGTAATGGAAAACCCACTGGCACGGCCCAAGGCACAGACAGCCAAGAATGAGCTGTTACAGCTTGCTCATGGCAGGAAAAGGGGTAGATTTGGTCTCCTTCAGGCCCCATCCATGCACCCACATGCAATGTTTCATCCATCACGAAAAATCTCGGTGTTGCAGATAACTGTAATAATTCTTACATTCAGTGTGGTTCAGTGTCTCCATAGGGGAGGAGAAGATGGGTTTGGAAAGGATGGTGTCTGTTTTGTCTCATCTCTTCCCACAAAACAGGATCACCATCCTGTTTTGTGGGGTGAGACAAGACTGATGTATGAAGGCAATCAAAGACTTCCATAATTTTTTGGGGGAAGCCTAAGTAGTGGCTTACTGGAAAGAAGGAAAAGGGAAAGTGCAGCCTCCGTCACACCATCTTTTTGGAAAGAGACATGGAATTCTTTCATACCCTAGAAGAAGGTGCCCCCAATTTGCTCAGACCTACTAAGAATGCTTCCAGCATAAGAACAGAAAAAAGCCTGAGAGCAGCTGCTTTCTTTGGGGGAGAGGGAGTCAGGCAAAAATTAATGTATTTAATAGAATTTGAAGCTAATTCTTTGTTTATTCATGGTAACAAAAAACTTCTAAGCAACCCGAAAAGAGTTCATAGCTATGATACTTCTGATTAGAGAATCATAATGGCCAACGTGGGCAGGACTGTTACAATGAGGTGTGTGGTAAAGCCAGGAAGGTTTTTTAGTTTATTTGCACCACCACAAACATGTCAGTATTACTGGAGGTATCTTCTGGGCTATTAAGAAGTGTAGGGCACTTATTTGGTACCATATAGTAAAAAAAAAAGCTATCACCATCCATTTACTTTGCTGCAAATGGGGGGGTCTGCTCCATCATTTCTTGAAGTCAGGGCAAATATTATTGACAGGATTAAGTTTCTCTTTGCCCCACACCTGGAGCTGTTTCCATTTGAGAAGTGCTACCACCAATGTTGGATTGCTGATGAATTTTTCAGTAATGTGCATATGAAAGTAATCCTACCTCAAAGGATGATTAAATCACCAGGTGTCTCAGTCTGCAGGATGCAGCTGACACATCCTGTCAGACGCTGTTCTTCCATAATTGACCTGAGCAGACACTTTTTTTATGGCTGTTCCTCACCGATAGCTCATACTGGTTACATGGCATCAGCCTTCCTCAGAGTCTCTTGTGAATCACCAAGCCAGGGGGTGGATAATTGTTACTTTGGTTCCTTGCTGAGAGTTTAAATAACATGCACAAATTGAAACCACTTTATTGATACAAAATAAAAGTCTAACAAATACTTAGGAGTATGGAAAGGAGTTACTGAAAGGAAAGGAGATGACGTGCTTCAAATTTCAGTTGGAACAAATGCCACTGCAATGCTGATGTTTTTCAGGTGGAGTCAGGTTTTTTTCTTAAGTAGCAAGTAGACCTGGCTGGAAAATGGCATTTCTCTTTACTGAGATATTTAGAAATTTCAGCTTTTGGGTTTGTTCTGATGCAGAGCATCAGATCCTCTCTAGTTTTGCATAAGAACCAAAGAGAATGAGGCAGGGGCTTGGTGGCAGGGACTCACCCACCACCATGCCTTAGATAAGACTGGTGGTCAAAATCTTGCCCAGTGTAATTAGTGGTGGGGGTTATAATTGCACCATCCTCATATCCTGGGAGCAGCCCTGGCTCCCCTGTGCCAGTGGGTAGATGGAACCCTGTGTCAGGTGGGGCATCCAGATCCTCCTGCAATTAGAGAAGGGACCTGCAGAAAATGTGAGGTAGGAAGTGACCACAGCATCCTATCACACAGTTCACAAGAAGAGCAGGCAGCCAAGAGAAAATCAGCAGAAAGCAACTGTTGGCTGCACTTGTGTGATCCCAATGGCAAGACATTAGGGGTCTGTGTTATGGCTGACCCCAGAGGCAAAGACCATCCCACCCTCATAAATTGGCACCAGACTCTTGGGTGTAAGGAGACAAAAGAAATTTGTTTCTCTTTTCCCCAACACCACTGCAGGACTTTCACATTCACATGGGAGTGAGAGTGGGCTTGCCCTCGGATGGAAAAATACGGGGCTGGGGGAGATCAGATCTGCACATTGGTGAGTCATGGGAAGCAAAGGTGCTGGGTCAGCCCTGGATTGAATGAGGAAGGATTAGGGTGCCATAAGGATGCCATAACCCCTATAAGAAGTCAGATAGGGAAGGATGGACAAGGCATCCTTCACACAGACCACTGAGGTCTGGTTTTGCCATCAGTTCCTCACATAGTCACCAACATCACCACCTCCTTATCAACCTCTTTTCTGCTCTTGTCTGATCCTGAGGAAAATAATTCAGTGAGAGGATGGTTGGATTCCCTCTGTGTTTTTTTCTTCAGAGTTCTGAATTTGTTCAGCACAGAAAGATTGTCCCAAAAGCAGGTTTCTCTGAAGAGGGAGCTGTAAATATTTTATGTCTAAATCAGTCATCTGGAAAATATTACAGCAAAAAGTGTTTCCCACCTGCCAGTAGAGATCCTGCCTGAGCCTTAATTGCATTGAAGGATGTATGTGGATACTTGAGCAAAGAAGCTTCCTTGGCCTGCCCCATCCTTCACCAGGGAGAAAATTATGGTGGATATGGCTGTGCTGTCTGTCAGAGTCTCAATGAGACAGAACTCTTCCTCTCTGACTCCCATCACTGAATAACCCAGGCACTGCTGCCCATCTCTGCCTGCCCCACAAGTACCCTGAGACTCCCCACTGCCTGCACCTGGCCTGGGACTTATCCCCTTCCTACCAGCAGTCACACTTTCCACACTCCTCTCCCTGGAAAAGGCAACCCAGCGTGTCTGTGAATAAGACAGCGTTACAGGCATGGCATGGCCTAGGCGTGGGACCTGGGACAAACCAGCCCTCAGCCAGGAAACTCCACTGCTTCTCAAGAGGCAGCTGTGCAGGACCCCACCAGTGTTCAGGATATGGACAATCTCCCCCCCAGCCTCACTCATGCCTGAGCTGCAAGGTGAAGCCCAGAAAGGCTTTCCTAGGAAAGAGTGTCTGCTTTCAGACAATTTTCCAACAACGGTGGGACGGCCCCTCTCGTCCTGTTGACTGGTATGATCACCTGTCTCTATTTGCTCCACTCTTTTGAGGAAATGCAGTGTTTACATCTGGGCAGATGTGTAGCAGAAGACAGGCCCTGTTGTGAAGACTTCTCCCACCAGTCCAGAAGAACTGGTGAGCAGGATGAGGAGCAAGGGATGGGAGTTTTTACATGGGCACCCAGGGGCACGGCTCAGGCGATGTGGCTGGAGAAAGGGCAGGAGGCTGGTGATATCCAGCACCATCCCTTGTCCTCAGCACAGGGTAGGAAGAGAGGAAAGAGTGGAGCAGATGCACTGCAGTGCAAGGACTGCTCATCTCTGCCTCACCCAGACTCGCCTGGGAGCTTGGGCTGAAACCATCCACTCCATTTGACTCAAGGCAAATCGGTGCCTCTGGCTGTAAATCTCCTGGGAAGCTCGTGACTCACAGCACAAGAGCGGTGAAGCACCACTGTGAATTACACAGCTCTGGCTTCTCACCCTCCTGAAGGCAGTTTTGGCTCCCCAGGATGTTTGTGCAGGAGTGGATGAGCCTGTGCCATGGTGGGGCAACCACAGCCTGGCACAGACATGCCAGGAGGAAGGTAAGAGAGTGCCCCGAGTCAACAGGCCTGGAAAAGCCATCAGAACTTGGTATCCCTGTAATTACAAGCCTACCATGTAGTGTTTTTTTTTTTTAAAAAAAAGAAGCTTAACTCAAAGTCTCCATCACAGAAATGACCATCAGTTGACTTCTGTCCAAACAGTGAGTTCTCCAAGTTTCTCCCACTACAGAGTTGAAGCCAGGAACACTACAGAGTTGAAGACAGTTGAAGCTGGTGGCATCCCCATCCTCCAGGATGAATTCTGGTGCATCAGCACAACAGGGGCTTGGTGGGAGAGCTTTGACACTGCTGGTTCTGCTCCTGCTGCTCTACAGCTGCGGTGAGTGAGCCTGGATGTGAGGAGGGCCTTGGGACGTACCAGCAGAGCCAGGGCTCTCTCTCAGCCTCTCCCCTGTGCATAGGTAGTGGCACAGCCAGAAGGTTTCACTGCTTTAAACACTGGCTGCCAAGAGAGCCAGCACCAGTTGGCACCATGCTGGCAGTCACCAAAATGTCTCTTAGTAAGAGATTGAATGCTCTTTCCATTGTGGCCAGAGCTATGCCATTGGAGAAAGAATAGGAGTGCAGGGTATCTGAGGGTCTTTTTTCCCTGGCTGATACCTGCTGCTCCTGGACCTGCTGGCTTCCTGAATGCACAGGCGGTCTGCAACCCACCTCGTGCCTGGCAGCATCCCAGCCTGCTCCCACTGCATGAAGGTGCCAAGCACAGCCAGATACTGACAGATGTCTTAGGCAATGCTGGCCAATGGAATGGGGTGATAAAGCCAAGCCTCAGAGCTGGCTTGAATGCTGCACAGCACATTTCTCTTTGTCATCCGATACACAGGGGTGCTTGAAGTCCTCCTGGCCCTAGGAATGGGGGCTGCTTGCCTCCTAGGTATGAGGTTTTCTGTCTAATCTGGTAGCTGGAAGCACCTAACAACCAAGCTCAAAATTTTCTATAATCTCCTGAGTATCGTAAGCTGCCAAGAGACATGATGGATGGTGGTGAACTTTCAGGAGATGGAGCAGAAACCAAGATCTGTTCACAACTGCTGCAGTTGTGTGGGCTGCCTATGCTCAAGTGAGCTTTTGGATGTCGTCTAGGATTTGGAGCTTCACTTCTGGGATGTCCCTGTTGTAAATCATACGGGAAAACTGGTCACTCTGAAAAAAGATGGCAGAGTGTGAACATCTGCTGGAGCCATTTTCACCATGGTAAGACCATATTTTTCCTTGCAAGAAGGTGGGGTATTCGAGGCTCCCTTCACTCTTTGCTCTTCATTGTCACCCTTATCTCCTCCCATCTGCTTGGTACAAGTGGCTTATCTGGAAAGTTAACTTACAAGGTAACATACTCTCATGTTATTTATTCCTCTTCTGAGACTGCCTGAGGTGGCATTTGATCATGGCAGATATCCCTTTCCTGGTATCACTTTCCCCAGGTGCCTCTGACTCAAGGGAAAACCCAGGAAGACATCCACCATCCTTATCAAGATGTTACTAGCCCAGACACCGCTGCATCACACCATTTTTCATTCCGTGTCACTGGTGACTCAGCCTTCATTAGCAGCACTCATCAGGGACTATTTCACCCTACATTTCCTCTTGGCTAGAGGCCATCCCATAACCTGTGCAACCCAATGAGCTTCAGACTGTCTCTTACAGTGCTGTGGCTGCTTTTGAGACTGGGCTGCTCCTTGTCCTTGGCACTTCCCACACGTGGTGCTGCAAACTGCTGAGAAAGGCGGGAAGCAGGCAGCCCAGCACCTCTGCTAGCTTTGGCATTTTGGACGTGGGAATCAGCAAAGCCTCTGTTGGAGAAGATCTTCTTGCAGGGCTACTGACTGTCGAGGGATTTAGACAGCCAGTTGGGGTTTTTTCCCCCTCTGCTGGGTTTCCACGGGTTACTTTCCCATAGATAATTACGTGACTCAGGAAGACAGACACATACATACCTGGCATACTTGTGGGAACCATAAGGCGGGAGGTGCTGTACAGCATTTTGAAGCTCTTTGTGCACACAAGAGCAGCTGAATTCCCGTGACTTACCTACCCAAACTAAAGCAAGTCCAGGCAATGGCTACATAGTTTTTGTGGAGCTCTTACCCAAGAGGGGACAAACATTTCCCAGGAAAGATTTGGTCTTGCAGCACCAAGGCACAGATGCTTTTTGTCGCCAGAGAAATCACAGGTATTTTTTCAGGTAAGATTTACCATTTCTGTGTTACCATTTTTTTTAAGGTGTTGTCTGAACTGAGGCTGGAACAGGAACATTTTCTCCTATGACTGCAAAAACAAAAAAAAAAAGCAGTCGTATGTTTTCTGAGAGGTCAGGGAAACAGCACAGAGAAATTATCATCTCTTAAGTAGATAAGTGGTTGTTATTGCTAAAATATCCTGGCAGGTAATTGCCTGTGAAGATAACTGGCAGAGCTGAGGTGTGGTGGTGTTTGGTGCTGCTAGTTTAATACAGACAGCTCTGCAAGACACAAAAAGAAACACAAGCTTTGCTTCGAGGAGTTGCAATTCAATTTTCTGACTTTGGAAGAAAGCTAGAGAAATAAGAAAGAGAAATTTTATTCTACATGGTGACTTGGAGGACCTTACAGATCTTAAACTCACCCCAAACCTGTGTTGATATGCGCACCCAGCACCTCCTGCACTGTGTCACCAGAGCAGTGGTCCTGGAGCACTGTGAAGTGGATCCTGATGTCCTGCCATACCTGTGAGATGGCTGGGACAGGTTTGTGAGCAGCTCCTTTGGGACCATTTTGGGGGGTACCCTTGCTCAAGAGTGAGAGTAAGAGTTTGGCTGAAACTAAGGATATTATTCTCAAAGGTTTTCAAGATTTTGTCTTGTTATCTGTGTAGATGGTTGTCCCCAGTTAGAGGTGAGCTATTTAAATGAAGTCATGACATGTAAATAGGAATTTGTTTATTTGTTTTCTCCTACCTTTACATCCAAAGGGATGTAGAGGACAGATAGGAGATTCTAGTGCCAGTTATCTTCACAGGCAATTAGCTTCCAGGATATTTTAGCTATAACAATCACTTCTAGTGCCCATCCCCATTAGTGCAGGTGACCTGAAACTACCCACCTGTCCCCTGAGACCAGACTGGGACAGGTCCTCCAAAAGGGTTTTTTTCCTACAGAAAGCATATTAAAAATGCCTTAGGGTTCCTGAGCAATGCTGGGATCCCGACCCTGAGCCCCTTCCCTCTCGGGTCATCCTTGCAGCCCCGAACTGAGTCAGGGGGATGGTGGCTGTGTTTCGGGGAAGGTTCCCCTTGGAGGAGATTGTGTGTTTGCTGGCTTGTGAATGTTTTTGTTTGTCAGGGTGAGGGGAGCAATACAACTTGCAGCTTGCCCTGACATGTGCCTGCTGTGTGTAAACCTGCAGCTTTTATAAAAAGGGCTCCTGTCTTGAGAACTGTGGAGTGTTCAAGTGCTTCTTGGCTCTGGGCTTCTCCTTTAGCTGTCGTAAGATCAGATTAATGATGTATTAGTTCGAGATAACTGCCATGAGATCATGTAATTAGCTTGTGATCATGCTCTGTGCCAGTTGGCTGAAACTCGACGCTTTTAAAAAAAAACCTCTTTCAGACCAGCTACAAAAAGAGCTTTTTGATTGATGACATTAACAAATAGCTCATTAGTCACCTTTTGGGCCAATTAAAGGAGAGCACATCCAAGGCAGTAAAGAACAGCTGTGGGTGATTAAAGGCAGCCGTCAGGCTGAGCTCTGGGGTACAGGGGAAGTAGTTTATCACCTTGTGCCTTTCACTGTGCCCACACTGCTCCAGGTTAAACGAATTTGTAATGTCCCCCTCAAAGTCCTGATCCTGCCCTGCTCAGCTCTGTAAGGCTCAGTCAGACCTTCCAAATCCCTCTCCTACTGCCTTGGGGCAGATGAACAGCTGCAGGAAGGCAGTGCCTTTGCAGAGCAGTGATACCTGCCCAAGAGCAGCTGCTGCTTGCCCAAGAGACAAGACTTCCCTTGGCACTGCCCTCGCATTCCGAGAACGTGGCCTTTTTGGCACAAAAGTTGTCAGAAGTTACTCAGTTTTTACTCTGGGAAAGCTATGGGTCAGGGGATACTTTACCTTCTCTGGACTCAGTGGGATTGGGAAGGGGCTGGGTTATTGTGTAGGCACCATAAGGCCCCTTGGGTGAGCATGGGGAGGGAGGTTCCCAGAGCATGCCCGAGAAAAGAAGGCTATCCCTGTATTATTGCAGGGCACTGGGAAACATCACAGCTAGAGGGATCTGCCTCACAGCATTTAATCCCATGTGTGATTGCTGCAAGGCTGTTGCCTGAGACCTTCTCCCACAGTTTGGCCAGGCCCTCTTCCTCGTCTCCAGCTGGACCAAGCTCTTTTCTTCAGTCCCTGCTTCTTGTCTCAGCCTCAGTTCTGCCTTGGGTGTCCATATCATCCCTTTGGTGTGGTGAATATCGATCCCAAACCCCAAAAGTTGCCTGGAAGCATGTGTTAGGATCAGTGCCCTGTCTTGCTGGAGAACACACTAGCAATGGCCAGCCACCCCTGCAGGGTTTGCAATATGGACAGAAACAGATTTTTCTCCCTTGTCCCAGCCTCCCTCTCCACACTGATACTGAGACCTGCTCTCCTTGGTGTGCTCCTGCTGTCCCATCTGCCAGACCTCCTATGCCTTATGACCACCTCAGCTGCTGTGTAGCCTTTCTCTGGCCACAGTCCCCACCCATGCTCACTCTTACACCAGGCTGCTACAAGCTGGCAGTGGCTCTGCAGTCACCAGCCCTGGCCTGGCCACCAAGCCATGGGATGGTGTGGCTTGGGGCTGCTCTGAGCCCAGGAACCAGTCGTGTGCACCCCGCACTGCCTGGCTCCCCCAGGACAGATGCTACTCAGAAGGGATCACACATGAACTCTTCATAGGTGCTACAAGGTGCTGGAAAGGTTGTTCATCTAAATCAAGAAATCATTAAATGCAAAGGGCTCCAGTGTGCTGTTCTGGGGGCTCAGACCAGCAAGGTGGTGTGTGAGTATCACCAGCCCAAAGTGATCACCAGCCTCAGGTGGTCACCAGCCCTGGTGGTGACCTAGCTGGGTCAGATTGAATTGAGTATCTCATGACACTGTGCCCTTGTTTGTTCTTCATGGAGAAAAGGAGAAGTACCTGAGTCTGTGTCTTCTGGATGAGCCCCTGAATTTTACTCCCAGTCAAGTAGGTGGATGCAGTTAGAGCTCTAAAGCTGAGCCATATGCAAGGAGACATGATAGCTGAGAGAAACGTGAGATCCTCTGTACAGCACCTGCATCTCCACTCAGCAGCACCTGAACCACGTGGATGGAGCCAATTTTGAGGGCAGTGTTTGGGCAAACACTTCCAGCCTATACTTGTCCACCAGATCAAGCCCCTGCCTGCTGTAGCATTTAGGGTTTGATGCTTTAATCTCTTGTCTGTCTGGGTTAATCTCAGGTCGTTAACTTTTATTTTCCTGCTGTTCTGGCCATGTGAATTCTACAGTTTATGGTACTAAAAAAAACCATCCCCATGCAGTTGCTGAGGGCTCTGAGAGGCTGTGTGGCAGATTGTCTTGAACTGGAAATGCTCCAGAAGAGGAGCTTAACTGGGGCTTGAGCTCCAGCAGCCACTCCTGACAGATTAGAGGGATTGTAAAGCATTGGTGAAATGGTCATTCCAATATTTTGTTACTTTCTCCTGCAGTTTGGAAAAAATTTGCAGGTTAGATGGAAAATGGACAGTGCTTGTGATCTGCATTGCTGTTTTTGAGGTACAGTAAAAGCTGCAGAGTGAAAGGTGTCTTAATGCACTTAGCTCCTATTACTTTTTCAATATCCTATCAGGATATAGGAGGAATGTGGGTCTTTTCTCACCTTGTTTTTCCTCAGAGGAATGGTGGAAGCTGTAGGTGTGTAAAATGAGCACCCCTTGCCCTAGGTGAAGACTGCACACAGAACCTGAGTGCAGGCCCTTTGGAAAATCTCACATTTGATTTGTCTTCTTGAAAGATGGAGTTAATGGGTGTTGATTTTTGACTGTAGCAAGGCTGAGCCCTTCAAGCAGCTGGAGCTGTCATCCCAGCCCTGGTGAGACACCAGCCTGAGCAGCGATGCCTCCTCCAGCTCCGCATTTTAGCAAGGGGTCTATGCACAAATATAAATGCAGCTGCTGGGCCTTGTCCTGTGTTTCCACCCATCCCTTTCCCTCCCATCCCATCCTGTTGGGCAGCCACAGCAGACAGTGGGCACAATGTGTGCTCTGTGGTGAGACAGGGGCCACACACCCATCTGTGATCTCTGATGCTGGCACTGAATAGCTGACACCAGCAGCCTCTGCTGAAGGGAAGAGATGGACGCCCCAAAGCTACAGCAAGCACTGAGGTTTGTGATCTTCTGGGTGTTTGTCGTTGCTGGTGTTATTGACCCAAATAAATGTTGACCTTTGCTTTCTCTAATGTTGGTTGGGCCTTACATGTCAGTGAAGTCAGGAGGTTTCACATCTGCAATTAATCTTCTGTGTGATGAGAGCTCAGGACTCCTGTCCATACCATTTCATGTCTGTATGATTTTGAGCAGAGTGGGGCAGCAGGCAAAGAGCTCAGGTTCCTTCTTTCAGAGAAACAAGTAAATATGGAAAAGCCATTTTATCTCCTATGCTACTCTGATAAATTGCCCTTTTGTTCTTTCTCTCTTATACTTTTATTGAACTTGAAGACAAACCCCTCCCTTGGCAGATAGAAAGAAGAAATTGCCAGCAGTACACAATGAAGAGATGCCTTTCAGTAGTGTAGCTGTACAAATAATAGGTTTTTCATTTCGGTGGCTGAAGGGAAAAATTGAAAATACTTTTTGGTTTGGATCACCCCCTAAAGGAGAATGTTTCTTTTCTTCTTTGATTTCTTTTCATAAGCGTAGCATGAGACATTCTGGTTTGAGATTATTTACTGCTTTTCACGACTTAAAAAAATAAGAAAAAAGAAAAGAAAAAGCAAACTAGGTCACTTTCAAGCCAAAGCCAGCACTTGAAAGAACAAGAAAAAATTTCAAGCTTTTAAAATGTCAAGATGGAGCCTTGCTGCTCTTCTCAGGACTCTTTTTCTTCTCTTTCACTTAAAACTAATTACTTAGTCCACCCAAATTTGCCTGAAGTCTCAGTACCTCTTAATTGCAATTCAGGAGAATTTGCTACATCAAAAACCTCCAGCCCAGCTCTGCCTGCGCGTGCAGTGACCTGTCCTGCTTGCTGCTCACCAAACACATACAGACAAGTAGTTAATCCTACTCAATTGAAGTGTTGAGCAAGAGAATGTGTGAAACGACTTCTTGCAGGTCTGGCCAGTCGAGGAAGCACCAGCACATTCCCAGTTCATGCTGGTGAGACTGGCAGTGGGCTGAGGCAGGGGCTTGGGCTGTGCCCTGCTGGGAGCCACTGGGAGCCAAGTGCCCCAGCATGGGGCTGCTGCCCCTTCCTGCAGCCCCTGTCAGTAGATGGTAGCTGAGAGGTACCAGTGCTTGGCAAGTGCAGTGGGATGGCTCAGCCTAGCTTTGCTTCCCTGTGGAGGCAGAGCCCTGTCCATCTCTTTCTTGGCCTCATTTCCTGAGGAGATGGTGCTGGTGTGATGGTGTCCCTCCATTGCTACCTGCTTATTTCTCCCAAGAGTGTCCTGAATTAGGGTTGTGACAGCATTAAATTACAAAAAATCCCTACAAATAATGACAAAGAAAGCTAGAGGCCAAGTAGTGATGACCAGCTGCCAGTGTGGTGGGTCTCATGGGACTCATCTCACCATGAAATCAGCTCTATTGCTGCCATTTGGGGTCTGGGCTTGCTTCAGACAGTGCTAGGGAAAATCCTTGTCACCTCCTTTTCAGCATCTTCCAACAGAGGCAAAAACTTGTTGCATCACAACACTGTTGTGTGCTTCCTTAATAAATTAGAGGTTGCTAGGACTCTGCTAGGACTGCAAGGACTCTGTTCCCTTCCAAATCCATGTGATCCTGAAGGCCTAGGGATGCATTAAATGCCTGTATGTGCTACCCCACCAGGGATCATAGAACAATAGAATCATTGAATTGCTTGGTTTTGAAGGGACCTTAAAGATCATCTAGTTCCAACATCCCTGCTGTGGGCACTACCCACTAGACCTGGTTGCTCAAAGCCCCATCCAGTCTGATCTTAAAGATTTTCCAGCTGGGCAACCTGTTCCAGTGCCTCACCACCCTCACAGTAAAGAATTTCTTCCTAATATCTAATGTAAACCATTTTATAAGCCACCTTTAGGTACTGGAAGGTGGTATATGGTCTTCTTGGAGCCTTCTCTTCTTCAGTCTGAGCAACTCCAGCTTTCTCAGTCTGTCTTCACAGGAGAGATGCTCCAGTTCTCTGATCATCCTCAGGGCCCTCCTTTTGACTCACTCCAGCAGGTCTGTGTCCTTCTTTTGCTGAGGACCCCACAGCTGGACCCAGCCCTGCAGGTGGGGTCTGAGCAGAGCAGAGGGGCAGAATCCCTTTCCTCACCCTGCTGCCCACGCTGCTTTGGATGCAGCCCAGGATGAGGTTGGCTGTCTGGGCTGTGAGCACACACTGTTGGCTGATGTTCAGCTTTTTATCCCTGAGAACCTCAAGTCCTCCACAGAGTTGATCTCCATGAGTTATTCTCAGAGCCTTTGCTGACATCTGGGATTGCCCAGATGCACAGGTCCAAGGAGTCAAGGGAAGGAAAATGACTCCATGAGGATTCCCAGGTACAACAAACCTGTGGGTTGCACTGAATGACTGATAGTCAGGAAAATAATTTAGTGTCTATGCCAGAAAGGAACTTTTCAGGGTGGAGAGCTCCCGTGTTCACTGCTCAATAATCCCCATCCTTCCCTGGTGGCTCACAGCCACTGCTCCGGGGCTGGGGCAGCTGTGAGTGCCAAGTGGCCAGTGGTAGCATTGCCTTGGAATGTATATCTGACTGTAACTTCCAGCCTCCAACTCCTGTCCATGGAGAAGCTGGGATGTGGGAACAAGGGCTGGCAAGCCTGCCCACTCCCCTCACTTGCCAGGACCTGTAAAGGCAAGACACACATCCCTGATGGATGTCCTTGTGAAACATCATCCCACTCAGAAGTAAAACACCATCCCTGCAAGTATCACGATGGATTAGGAATTTGTAAGTGTAGGTCAGACTGATAACAGAAATTTAAGAGGTCCAAGTCTTGGTGGCCTTTTGATACAGTGGGGAGACTTGTTGATGAGATGAGTAGAGTCAACAGCTCCTTGGCCCAAGAATTCTTTGTGAGCCATGTGGGGTTTTCCTCAATTTTTAAAAATTATTTTCTTTTTTTCCTGAAATTTTGACAATATTCCCTCTGCTGAGGTGAGCTTCTCAGCAGCTGGCTATGGTCTAGCAACATGACAGATGCTCAGAGTATCTTTTGGTTATTCCCCCAGAGAGAGCAGCAGGAGGCATTGCAAGCAGATCTTTGATGCTGCGGATCAGAGATGGACCCTGGTGAAAACTGGAAGCTGGATGAAACAAACTGGTTGTCTCATGGTGGGATCCACCCCTTTTCCAATGTGAAAGGAGGTAGGATATGATTGCTGGCTCTTAATCCACCCAGTGAAAGTGCTGAGAGCCTTTCCCATGTGCTGCTGCCATTCACTGTGCTTGCAGTGGTCCCAGGGGTTTTGCTGGGCTATGTGCAGAGCCAGGCCGTACTTGGTATGAAGGTGGGAAAGGTCAGATCCAAACTGTCACACTGACACAGCCACTTGGTCAGCAGCTTGTTTTCCTGCTTTGGAGTGGACTTTGAAAAACACCCATCTTTTTGCCAGTTAATGTGCTACTTGTGCTAGATATAACCACTCTCACTCTCCACAAGTAGGACTCTGCAGATGACCATGGTTGGGAAGGAGTGACAGGAGAACTGATAAAATATTCTCTTCAATCACATTTGTGTGGGACAATTTATGTTGGCTGCAGGGATACATGCTCTCCTGGCAATGACAAGGGGGCTGCCCTAACTGGGGCTCCCTGTGCAAGGGCTGTTCAAGGCTTCAGCCCACCTTAGCCAGACACGAGACGTCCCATCTCAAGGCTAGGGTTCATTGCTCTCTAGAAATTCCCTGTTTCAGGAAAGTGTTTGGTGCATATGCAATGAGGAGTAGCCAGCAGTCCTATTTCCTCTCTCAATTCATCTCTACCTAATTTCCAGTCAGCTGCTCCTACTTGCTTTTTAATCCCCATTTGAACATTTGGCAGGAGCAGCCACAAGTGCTCCTTGCTTAGCCCCAGGTCATCTTTTTTATCAGAGGTACCTGTCCCCTGGGCCAGCACAAGCTGTCCCTTCCTGGGCAAAGTTCCTTCTTTGTCTGGGGTGTGCTGTGCCCAGACTAAAACCAAAATAAACCCACAGCCTTCCAGATGGCAGCACCTTGGGAACGGAAACACTTTGCTTTGGTAAAGCGCTCACTTATCTCCATCTGTTTCCCTTGACTTCCCGCTGATAGCCCAGATGCTGGGGGAAGGGAAAGGGACAAACCAAGATGTGGCATTGCCTCCTTTTCAGTGAGAGCTGAATTACATAAGTAGCTTTATGCTTTTGAACCCATAAGTAGATTTATGCTTTTGAGTCCTGGGTTCAGCATCCCCAGCAAAGCACCACTGGGCAACGTCCTTATGACAGAACATCTGCTGCTTCTGCAGGTACCCAGCCCAGGCTGGCTCCAGGGGAACAGCACAGGAATGCTTGCTGCAGACCACTCTTTTTCCCCATTAGAACAATCTCTGCTTCTGTTGTTTCTTAAAAGTCTTTGCTATGTGCATGGTCTGTGTTACTGTTTATAACTGCATTGGTTAAATGCCTGTGGACTTCAGGACTGCCCCATGCTTGTGTCTGTAAAGCAGAGGATGGCAGAGTCACTGCCATCAGGAGTTCATAGAAATCCAACCCAGCTGAACAATTGAATGTGGATATACATTGGCTTTTGGTTTTGTATGCAGCCCATTGCTATCCCAAACTCATGGCTCACAACTTTTTCTAACTGTTGGGTCTAAGAGCATTTTATAACAGCAGGCAAGATTGCTTTGAAAGGGCACAGGTATGGGATTGCTGTATGGTATCATGCACCTGCCCTTCTCAAATGTCCTCCTGGAACCCCTAGGAGTACAGGGATCCACAGACTCCAGACCAAAATTTTTTTAAGTCAAGCCCATTCATTGAAAAAAATGCCATGAATTGTAAAAGAAAAAGAAAAAGAAAAAGAAAAAGAAAAACAAAAACACCACGAAAAACCCCCACCCTCTGCAATTTAATTTTTTAAAGTTTATATTGGGTTTTTCAATTTAGCAGCATTTTTGACATTGCAAGAAATGTTTGAAAATAGCAAAATCCCCATGAAATACAAAGGGAATTCAATGCTTGGTCACATGTTCCTGTGTGGTTATGGATCTTACTGGTAGTGAGGGATCTGAGTGTGTTGTGCTCTGCAGCTGGGAGCAGACAAGACTGGGTGGGCTCATTTATGGGATGCAAAATAAACCCCTACAAGTTGTTGGTGAGAGATGCCACCAGCTCAGGGATTTCCAGAGCCCATGGCCTCACTTGTCACAGGCACTGAGTTACTGCAGTGCTGCTATCAGATAACTCACAGTTTTGGTCAGCCTCTGAATAATTCTTGCTCCTGATGGTTAAACCTTTTCCAGCTGCTCTTGTTGGAGACTGTAGCATACAGGAAATCTTTGCTGCAGGCAGGGTGCTCCTGGCCATGCCCTGAGCACCGGGTAAATTGAAGAAAGGGAGTGAAGGGCTGTGGTATGGACAAAAAGGGAAGCACTACTGGGGATCCCAGGGAGGGTACAGATAGTGCAGTGGGGCTTCTGCTCTTCAGGGTTCATCCTGACAAGTCTCTGTCTTAAGCTGGTTCTGAGGTTTTTCAGTAACAGCTGAATTAAAAGAGAAAAACCAGCAACACACACATGAATGCTGTCAGGGTGAACTGGAAGCAAGCTGAGCAGGGGCTTATCTGCAGTGTGATTAAAACAGCGTTGTCACCCCATCTGTCCTCATCTACCTCTCCAGCTGACTCCCCTAGCATTTGTTCTTCTTCCCTCAGACAATGAGCTCTCCGAAGGTGCCCCAGCCCTCTTTGCTCTGGATCAGCTGGGTAAGTCCATGCATGACACATTTTCCTCTGCCTGTTTGGTTTTTTTTTTATGTTGAGTAATTAGGAGATGACTTAAACAACAGGGCAGCTGCTAAATGTTTTTAACTTTATCAGCACCAGTGCTTCCTTTCTGCACTGTTTTGGAATACCATTCATCAGAGAGATGGACTAGCTTGGCACTAGATATGTTTGATAGCTTTCGGTGTTAAATTGATGCAAGGTTTTTTCCTCTGGGAGAAAAGCTGTTACCTTTCTGGTGCAGAGCACTATAGGATGCTGTTGTTTCTTGGCTGGGGGTTTGAGGTTTAGACAGTGGCTAGTACTGGAATTTCTGTGACTTTCTGGCACCTTGAAAAATGATGAGGGGTTTTTCTTCGCCTGGGAGGCAGAAATAGAGATGTGTAAAGCAAGGGAGAAGAGTAAGACACTTGGAGAGAAAACAACCTCAAATGAGCAATGGAAGCTGAAGGCTTCAGAGGCTGAATCCATGGGGAAACCTCATCTGGCAGTGATCTCCCCTTAATCCCAGGGCCAAGGTCAAAAGAGGTGTAATTCTCAGGATGAGTTGGAGGTGCTCTAGATAAGGTGTGGTGAGGACTTGAGCTGCAGGATGGGAAGCTTCTGAAGGAGGGCTTCTGGCCACCCAGCACTGGAGGTCTGATGTGCATGGAAAGGGGAAAATCACAGAATCACAAAATGGGTAAGGCTGGAAGGGAGCACAGTGGGGTCATCTGGTCCAACCTCCCTGCTCAAGTGCCATCAATTGCACAGAATTGCATCCATAGAGTTTAAAAATATCTCCACTGAGGGAGAACCCCCAGTCTCCCTGGGCAGTCTGTTCCAGTGCTTGGTCACCCACACAGTAAAGAAACTTTTCCTCATATTTAAGGAACTTCCTGTGCATCAGTTTCTGCCTGTTGCGGCTTGTCCTATTGCTTGGCTCCCCTGAGAAGAGCCTGGCTCCATCCTGTGTTGACACCCTCCCTTTGGATACTCACAGACATTGATAAGGTCACCTCAGTCACCTCTTCACGAGGCTGAGCAGGCCCTCAGCCAATCCTTGTAAAGGAGATGCTCCAGTCCCTTAATCCTCTTTGTAGCCCTCTGCTGTATCTTCTCCAGGAGCTCCACGTCTCTCTCGTACTGAGGAGCCCAGAACTGACCAGCTCCCAACCCGTGCTGAGAAGAGTGTGCTGGAAAGATGCATGCTGTGAAATAACATGTGCTGGGAGATCTGCCAGTCTCAGGACTAGGTACCCTGCCTTGCTCTTTGGCAGCATGGGGGGACTGCTCTGGCATGTGCAATCTGCATCACCTTGACATGACCGAGCACTGGCCCTTCCTCACAAGGAAAAGGCACCCTCCTCTTCATTTTCAGGGCAAGAAATTCTCCATACTTGGAGATACTCAAAAGCTCTTTAGACATGGAGCTGGGCAACGGGCTATAGGTGACCCTGCTTGAGCAGGGGATTGGACCAGATGAACTCCAAATGTCCCTGCTAAACTTGGCCTTTCTGGTGCTCTTGAAACCCGCCTTGACCCCAGTAAAGATGATCCACATGCATCCACTGGGTACTCACCAGGTATGGCACTGGTAGAAACTTGGGATAGGAGGGTAAAACTGCAGGAGCCCAGAGAGTGGTTCTTATCAAGTATAACTATCTCCAATGTATATTTCTGCTGCTAGGAGACAGGTTCTTGAAAAAAACTTCCTATAAATACAAAAATGCTTGAAAACTGTATGATGCCTCACTGGTTCTAGAATGGGTGGCACATTGAGTGGTTGTCCTCAGTGCCAGTGAGGATATACACTTGATCATGTTTTGAAGTAGTCCGTGTCAGTTCTGTCCACTTGGTGTCAGGATGGAGACTGCTCTGACATGCATTTGCCCAGAGGAGTGTCTTAACAGGGCGTGGGAATAAAGCCAAGAGCCTTCCTTTGGCTGCCTCATTCATTACCTGACTGTGGTTAAAACATGTCAAATAACTTTAAAATTTTCTGTGACAGAACTTAGACCAGCTCCTTTTATCCTCTTGGTTTTCCTTCTCTTACGCCTTGAACAGAGTCTTTCCTCAGTGGCATGTGCTCACTTCTCCTAACCTTGGCAAACCCTCTAGATCTTAGTATTTAGTGACAAAGAAAAAGCTCCCTTTCCCAAATAAAACATTGTGGTCAATTTTAGGAGGAACTGCTCAGGCACCACTTTCCTCTGCCCAAGTGTTTAGACATCCCTCAGTCTGGAAAAGATTATCCAAACCAGAGCTTATATCACCTTACAATTCCACTCTGCTTTCCAAACATAACACAAGACATGATTACTCCATCCAAGGTAGACTAGACAGACAAAGGATATGAGATAGCAGAACAAGTAATGGAAATATGATTTCTTCTCTTGCTTTCCTCCCAGCTGGTGAGTTTTCAGCTGGATCAGTCCCCTGGCCTGAGTCAGGCACAGCTGACTGTCTGGTTTGCAGCACCAGGTAAGACAGGCGATAAGACCAAGCACAGGTTGGAGAGGTAGAGGACAAGGCCATCTCTGTAGCACCTTGGATTTATGCTGTGAAGTGATTGTGTAATCAAAGTATACCAGGGCAAAAATACTCAGCCCTGGTCAAACCAGCCACCTGAACAGCAGGAGTTATTAGTACAGGAGCAGCAGATAAGGAGTATTATAATAACAACATGCTGAGACAAAACATCAATATTGTAATAAAGCATCATCAGGATAAAAATCACAGAGAGGCAGGTCTGAGCAGGACTTCAGGAAGACAGATACACCTCACTTCTGCCTGGAGGCAGGGATAGTGGCTCCTGTTCACACATCACCCTGTGTGCAGGACCAACTCATCCCAGCAGCCTTCCCAGTCAACTCACCCCAGTGCTTTGCTGCCCTGGAGGGGTTTCCTCAGTGTCTAATTGCATTTACACAATTTAAGCCAAAGGCAGGCATAAGCAGGAAAAAGGCCTTCCAAATGTCAGACTGAGAGTCTCTTGCCCACTCTGCAGGGTCTGAAGGAGGCATCCAATGAAGAATCAGTGGAGTCTGTCCCTTTTTTCCTGCTCATCATGTCCTCCTTAACCTCTAGTCCTGTATCCAGCTTTCTATCAGCTTGTCCCAGCTTGCTGTCAACTGCAAATGTAAAAAGCTATCCTTGGATTTTGTTTTATTTGTGGAAATGCTGATTGGGCCCAGATTCACGAGAGGCTTTTTGCATCACATCATACCATGAGTAACTAACCTCTAAGAAAAGTTTTGACCAGGCATGCATCCATGTTGTCATATTTTATTGTAGCCCAGGTGCTCCTATCTTGTGTATAGTGACACCACATGACACAGTACCCTAAGTCACACTTATACACCAACATCTGCACCTTCTCATTCATCTACCAGGTTTATCACCTCATTGCAGCAGGTCAGATGAGACTGACAGCTCTGTTCTTGCTGAATCTGTGCTGAATGTTTCTCATACTCTCCTTTTCTACGTGTTTGCAAAAATGTTTGTGATTCCAAAGCTTCCAATGATGGAATTAACAACGAATGGGAAATCCCTTCCTAGCTCTTCTTTCTCTCCTTGTCTTAAAGATTTGTGCTTTGCTTTGCCATGCCTGACCTTTGAAAACCTCTCTGTGGTCTGCTGCTGTGTAAGTCAGTGCATGGCTCACCTGTACCTTGTGCAGTAAGAACGTTTCTGACGTTCCTTGGAGAAGTACCTGGCAAGGGAGGCAAAAGGGACTGAGGGAGAGAGCAGCTTCCATGAAAGCAGGCTCTGAGTAAACTACACCTGAATTAGGTGGAAAAGAGATACTTGAAGGAAGATACAGTAGCAGTACAAAAATTATGAATGGCATAGAAGTAAGTAAGTGCAAGAGAGACATGGGCATAGTGGACATAGTCCAGCAAAGAGCCACAAGGGTGATGAAGGGACTGTGACTTCTCCTGTGAGCAAAGGCTGAGAGAGCTGGGTCTCATCAGCACAGAGAAGGAATGGCTCTGGGGGTTCTCATCAGTGTGTATAAATACCCGTAGGAATGTTGTAAAGAGGTTGTAATCAGACTCTTTTCAGTGATTCCCAGTGCCAGGACCAGGGGCAATGGGCAATGTACCTCTCCCTGAGGTACACATCGTGTTGTTCCATCTCTCTGCATTATCCACCACGTGCAACCTGGTCCCTGAGCAAAGGCAACCCCAAGCATGGGTTTGTTTGTACTCGAGGCAGAATTGATCCACACGGCCTTCCCTAACAAACCTCTGACATGTACCACTGGAGCTTTATCTCCATCTATTATATTCAGGGACTCAGACTGGGCAGGACCTGCTTAATTGGCTCAATACAAACAGAAACACAGGAGGTTCCCTCTGAATATCAGGAAACAGTTTTTTTCTGTGACGGTGACCAAGCACTTGCACAGATTTCTCAGGGAGGTTGTGGACTTTCCATCCTTGGAGTTATTCCAAAGCCATCTGGACATGGTCCTGGGAAACAGGCTCTAGGTGGTCCTGCCTGAGCAGGGTGGTTAGACCAGATGACCTGCAGATTTCACAGAATCTCAACCAGTCTGAGATTCTGTGAAAGAGGGAAAGGCTTAAAACAGCCCAAAGGAAGTATGTCTTCACTAAGCACACAATTCCATTGTGCAGCTTGCTGCCACAGAATGTCCAAGGTGCCCAAAGTATGAATGGGCTCAGAAAATGATTAGAAAACATCATGGGAGAAAGGTTTATAATGGGCTCTCAAACTTGATGATGCAGCTAAACCTTCTGGCTCAGGAAGAGAAATGGGATCACGTACTAGAGGAAACAGCACTTGTAACGTTCTATGGATTTTCTCTGAAATCATCTACTGGAGAGGACACTAGGAGCTCTTAAACTTTGTAATAATCCAGTGTGGTCCTCCTTGTCTTAGGTCAACAGTGACTAACCAGAAGAAAAAAGAAAAAAAAAAAACAAACCACCCTTTCCTTTCTTCATCTCCTCTCTCACAGCTTTAGCTGCTGGATTTCAGCAGATATGAATCAGATGGTGACTGTTGTGTTCCTTTTGTTCTGTAAATGATTAAAACAGAACATTTCACACTTGCTTTGTGGCCCAGCAGAGAAATGCTACATTTTCGCCTTGGCAAATCCTGAGGTGGAATTTGTGGCTATGGAGTAAGTGAGATCAGGGAGAGAAAAACTATCCCAACAGAGGAACATATGCAGACTGCTTTTCTGTCTCTCCCGTGCTTGGCATATCTTCTCCCCATTTTCCATTTCCTCATCCTTCCTCTCTTTTCCACCTCCTTCCCACCCCACTGGCATTTTTTTCTGCTTGCTGCTTAAAGATGATTTAATTGAATATCAGAAAAAAAGGAAGCAGACTGAATAAAAAATGCGAGGTGAAAGCCCCCAGCGCAGAAAGCCCTGGGTAGAGTAATGAGAATGTGATGAAATGGAAAAATAAAGTGGGAGTGGGGGGTATGAACCTCACTCTGCCAAAATTGAGATGAATATGTACAGGAGATGCAATATATCAGTGGAAACCCCTAGGACCTGCGCCTCACATTTCCCGACAGCCGACCAGAGGAGGCATTAGCTGGCTGTGCTATTTATAAGTGCACCCTGGGCATGGCCAGCTGCTGGAGGAGGTTCCCCACAAGGGCAGCTTGCAGGAAACACTGCCTTGGTGATACTGTCTGCCTGGGGAATAAACACACCCAGAAACGAAATCCCATTGGATATAAAAGGGAAGGAAAGAGAAAGCCTTGGTCCCTGCCCTGATTCTTCCCACTGCTTCATAACCATCCAGCTGTTTTTCTTTCTTGTCCTGACCTCATCCCGTACTGGAGCAAATCCAGAGAGCGAGTGCTCTGCTTAGCTGTCTTCTGCCAGAAACCAAAGAGGTCAAGTTATTAGAGAAAAATGAAAGCTCTTTGGCAGAACTGGAAAAACAGATGTGCAGGGATAATTCTGCTGCCTCCAAATACAATGCTGCCTATGAAATGTGTATCAGAGGCTGTCTGATAAATGTGCACAGTTTGTCGTGGTAGAAATCTTTTCAGTGGCTAATTATTTAGCAGGATGGGTTTCTTTGGGGCTCCAGGTTTACTGGAGCTGAGTTTACTGGCTGCCAGGTTACAAGATTATTTGAAAACCTTCTGCAGATGTGATTTAGAAAGTGGTGTTCTAATGCTGCAAGAGGATCTGCCTCTGCCCAGTAGCTAGAAGTCTCTGCAGGGCAGGTAAAGCCTGTAACTATCAAGAAGAGAGAGGATATCCTCCACCTGAGGTATGGTAAGGACAACTTTTATATCAAAGGCTTTGTGGCTTTTATTTATTAAATTGGCCTGGGTGGAAGTTTCTATGCAGTGTATCCTGATTTCTTGATTCACCTCTTGCTGTGGTCTCCGCATTGCAGGGCAGCTATTTGTGCCACCCCCAGAGGTGATGTTAACAGGGCTGGACCCCTCAGTCTGCCCATCAGCCACTGGTAAAAGCAGCAGAGACAGCAAGAAGTGGAATTGTGTGCAGGCATTTGGGGTTGCCGCAGTGTCAGGCGGAGAGGGACAATTATTTGTTTGCTTGCAGCATTTGGAATCTGTGGGATTACACGCGTGGTTGGCTGCAAATGTAACGAGCATCAATACCCGTGTGCTCCCGTGCTTTGGGATGGCTCCATGCCTGCTGCAGGGCCTCAGGGGTCCAGCCCCAGGTCTGTCAGTAGCAACTGCTCAGAGCTCCCCAGCCAGCAGGTGTTCGGGATGCAGCAGGGATGCTGAGTGATGCAGGGGGCTGCTAAGGACCAAGCCATAGTGGCACCTGGAAATGCTGCTCCCTTCCCATGCAGCTCACCAAAATGCTTGGGATATCCATGAGAGGTGTTTGTTTTCCCTAGCAGGGTATAAGAGACATGAGATGTGTGGATAATGCAGGTCTCCTGAATCCATGGCTACCAGGTAGAAGTGGGAGGGAGGCAGTGAAAAGAGATGGCACTATCATATCCTGAAAAGAGATATCACTGTCATATCATATCTGCTGACCTTACAACTGCAGTTCTGGTGGCACTTGGTCCTGGTTGAGCAGGTTAGTACCAAAAGGAGTGAAAAACGAACTTCTTTCCTTCCCCAAATTCCTTAGAAGAATGACATAAAACAAATAAACAAACACACAAAGAAATATTTAAATATTTGAGCTATTTCCAAATTGAGGGAACAATATATTTTAATAAAACATATAAATAAACAAATTACGAAGTACACATGAAATTTATTAAAATATTGGAGCTGCAAAGGGGAGAAGCTTGGGTGGCAGTCGACTTGCCCTCCTGGGCAGACATAGCTCCCCAGAAGTTATCAGATGCATCAAACCACAAGGGCTTAGAGAGCTCCCTCTCCAATCTGCCATCCTTTGTGGCCACTTACCGGTTGATCGAATCAAAATGGAATTGAACAGGAAAAAAGATTTTGAAAATCATGTGGAAATACACACCAGAAAATGAATAACATGAGAGAAAATTGAAACCATACATTTACTTCAGTAGAAAAAAAGGGAGTCTTCCTTGAGAATATAACAGCATGGTTCACCAGGTCCTTGCAAGTCTACTGAAACACAAGCTGGCAGATAATTTTTTTTCTTGATATATTTGTTCTTCTAGCACCAAAATCACCACTGATCACCATGCAGCACTAGATGCAAGGGGAGCACAAATCCTGGGCCCAGAATGAGAAAGAAAAATAAGCCCTTGAACAGGTTGGATCTGCTTGGCCAAGGGCAGTACAGCCAGATTGCCCCCAGGCCCCCATGACACAGACTGGGAAGCAGAATAACCCAAATAATGTGTCCCATTTTGCCCAACCAAATGATCCAGTTGGAACATGACAAAAAGTAGTGCTTGAATTGGCACTTTGAACTGGACTCAGTGGACTCACTGGACAGCAGTGCCCTCATCCCACTTAATCTGCCACAGTGAACAGGCACTTAACAAGCAGGGGCAAAATTTCACCTTCATTTTACAACTGAGCTGGTTCATGGTTCACCTGTCCTTATAAGCAAAGCTAACCTCTCTGGGGAAGGTAGGAAAATCTGAAAAATCCAAGGCAAATTCCTCTTGGGGACCGAGGTGTCTAACTCTATTGTCAAGGTTTCCCATGACATTGCAGAGGATTTAGGAATTCAAAAACCTGAATTTGGGATTAATCTTCTTCCACATACTTGGGGCATCTGAAGACGACAACGGAATGGAACATCTATCTCTAACCCAAGTCTGGTACCCTAAGCACTGGCCTGTCATTTTTCTCCTGAAGAGGTCAAGGATGTGATGGTTCCCCTTGCCCCCCACCTCAAAAAGCAGCATATTTGCCATTTGCTGCTCCCCTGTTTGAGCATAACCCTCGCCTGTGTTAGGTGACTTCAGGGAGACAGGTAAAAGATGTTTCAGTTTCAAAGCTTCAGAGAGGCATTGCAGCACCTGACTGGCACCTCGCCTTGCACACAGGCATGGAGGGAAGGGCACCTCTGAGAATGCCCAGCTCACATGGCAAGCATCGTTCTGGGGTAACTTCTGTCGTGGGAGATGCTCAGATGCAGGAACCTGACTTCATCAGATGAGGAACCTGACTTCATCACTGAATATTTTTTCCTTCTTCATCTGTTCCCGTATCCTATCGCTTCCCTTTGTCTCGCATCTGAGCAAAACCCAAACTCTAAGCAAAGCTGGGTTTTGTGATGCAGAAAAGCAATGCCTCAGGTGCTGTGAACCACAGCACTCTCCCAGGGCCTGGAGCTGCTGGGACTCCTCTCTGCATCTATCCAGTCCTGTAGCCAGCAGGACAGCTGGCACTGGGCCAGCTCCTGTCTTGCTATGCCCCTTTATGGGGCTGTGGTGACAGTGAGTGTTTTCTTCTTCATCCTGTTGCTGCATTTCTTCCTACCTATCTTTATCAATTTGGCACAGGATTGAGGAGGAAAAAGCCACCATCAGTCCCTGGGAGAAAGAAGTACAAATACAATAGACAATCCTGGCATCACTGGGCAGCTTGCTGGCCTGAAAGAGGCTGAAGCACTGAGATGGGAAAACCCAAGCAGTGTCCTGGCAGTGCCACTCATCCCAAAAAATGCTTACCCTATGGGGCAGTGCTGGGAATAGGGTGTGTTGGGACACAAACACCAGAGGAGCTCTCCTGCCGTGTCCCCTCTGTGAACCCCTTGGCAGCCGGGCTGGAGTGGTCTGGGGAGATGGAGCAGTGGGTCACTCCAGCCCTAATGAACGCTCATCCCGTGGAGCTGTGTGCCAAACCACAAAGACGTGTGATGGAGCAGGTGGGCAGCAGGGCAAGGGGCTGCGCTCAGGAATGGGGTGCTGAGCTTGGAAATGAAATGATATCCCCAGTCAATCCCCGAACAGCCATCGACTCCTCCATGGACAGGGAGAAGCTAGAGCTCTGGGAGACGAGGAGGATACCCAGGGTTAATTCACGGGCTTGGGACTTGGCGTAATCCCCACCAACTCTCCTGCAAGGGACCAGGAAGTCTGTGGCGGTCTCTAGTCGGGATTTAGATCCCGAGCATCCCCAGACATGAGGCGGGGCAGTCGCGCTGCCACACAGGCTCACCCCGGCCGTACCCAGGTGCCTTCAGCGCCTCCGGATGGGGCTGCGAGGCTCCCCCGAACGCGCCTCCCCCGCATCCCGACAGGAGGGGCGAGAGGGGCGGGCAGCGGCCGCCCCGCGCCGGGAGGTGCTTGGACGGGCCCCGGACCCGCCCCGTCGGCTGCCCCCGCCC
>VZRH01001926.1:245516-265837 GCA_013397555.1 Urocynchramus pylzowi | reverse complement strand
AAAAAAAAAAAAAGGATTGAAAGGAAAAAAAAACCAAAAAACACCAAACCCACGATGTGAATTTAACCCGAATCTTCCTGCCAGGTTTTGTGATTCATAGCTTTAAGTACAGGAAGGTCGCTGCTTGGACTTCTTCCTCTTTCAATGGAAAGAGGTTTTTTTTCTCTTTCCTGGTGCTGTGCGAGCATCCCGGGAGCTGTGGACAGCTGCCGCCAGAGACAAGGATCTGGTGGCTGAGGGTCTGCAAGGCCCTCCTTGTGTATCCACTGAGTTCAGGTTATGTCTTTTTATGTATAGAAATAAGCCTAAAAGCTTCCTCAGAGAAGGATGGCAGTGAGCATGAGTCCTGTGAATTTTCCTGAGCACAGCTAGCTGGCAGCGGCGTTCCTGCTAACAGGTGTGCATGTATATAGTTGTATATAGATACTAAATATATATCTGAATTTATATAGAGATATGTTTATGTATTTTTATATATTTACATATATATATATAGACATATATGGCTGCATGTGTTATGTAAACAAAATATAGACCGTGTGTATATATTTACTTTTATACATATATATGTGTATATGTACATAGTCATTTCTAATGGCCAGAAAAGCTGTTCCAAGGGTTCTATAAATACCTTATCAAGAAATGTCCAAGTGGTGAGGGCAGAGAATATTGGGTTGGCAAGAACCCATAGTAAAACCCTCTCTGAGGCTGTGCTGGGTGCATGGTATAGCCCTTCATGGAGGGTCTGTGTCCTGCCCGGCCTTCCTCGTCCCCAGCCACGACTGGAGCAGTGCTGTGAGGGGATGAATTTGGGGAGGTGTTTTAGGTTGTTAAATAGGGGAGGTATGTGCCCCACAGTGTTGCTGGGGCTGGGCCTCCCAGTTTCCCCAGGCTGTGTGGGGCCACTGGGACCCCCCCATCACCTGCATGTTCATTCTCATCTGTTCTGATGTCCATTGCTCCCCTTTTCTCTCTGTCAACATTTGGCAGGGGAAACTTTGCAGCTTCAATCCAGAGGGGCGTGTGTGGCCTCTCCTAAGTCCAGATCTCTGCAGGACTGGTGACAGGCCTGAGGGCAGTTTCCAAGTCCTGGCCTCCCACGGCGATCTGGACCAAGCCCTCTGCACGTTGGTCCTTGGAGGGAGGGATGGATGCACGGACACAGCTCTGGTGCTCCTTGCAAGAGCTCCTCTGTGAGGAAACGCCAGCACAGAGCCAAAGGCTTTGCATTTCTCCAGCAAAGACACACCTAAGGGGGTTGGAAGGGATCCCAGCAGCAGCCTGGGGAGGGTCAGGCACAACCAGACTCTGTGCACACGAGTGTTTCAGGATTATGAGGAGATGTTACTGCTGACCATTGCAGCTTTCCTTCAGGAAACTAAAGCCTGAGTCCACAGTGCCTCTTTTTCTCACTGATAGGCATGTAACTCGCTTTAAAGGCCAGGTCTGGTATAAATGTTACTTGGTGCTAAGGCAGGAGTGTGTGCCCTGTGCAGCCTTCTTGTCCTGGAAACCATTAGGAGGACAGCTGCATACTTGGATTTTCACACACAGACTATCTGCTAATGTAATAGTCCCAGTGGAAAGTTTAGTGCTCGGGAATATTTTGTGGATTTGAGAAAAATCCCAGGAGGATTTTTGGTTTCATACAGCAATTGCTTTTTGGCAGCTTTGGGATAGATGTAATCTGGGCCCCATTTGTGTCCTGAATTTTTAAATGAACGGCCTGCCTTCCACTCAGGGCAGAAGTAGAAATAGATGGAAATAGAAAATAATAGTAACAAGAACAACATCACCTCTAAAAAAAATTCTTAGAGCAACTTTTCTGCTCAAGTGTTGCATTTAGGAAATGTATATGTCCATTTTTGGTCCTTTTAGTGTCTTTTTGAATAGGTGAGATGCTATTGTGGGTGTAAATTTCAGGTAAATCTATAGAAGCTGGTGAAGCTGCTCCAGGTTTGGATTGGTGCATGTGAGAGCAGAGTTTGACCACACAGTAAGGTGTATCCCGTTGGCAGCAGGAGGTCCTGCAGCATTTGCTGGCTTCCAGTGGCTGTGTCCAGGTCAGATGTGTCCCACCACGGTGTGTGACTGTGGTTTTCCTGATGCATGTCTGTCCCACATCTTGGAGTTGTAGCACGTCATTTTTGTGCAAACCAGTCAATGGCAGCCAGCACGTGTCAAGGCAGCAGCAGCCGAGGAGAGGGGTGATCTACAGGGGCATGGCATGTCTCAAGGACACACAGCATGGGGTTAAATAATTGAGCAGCACTTGGGATTATCTGCTCTGACCCTGTTGGTTAACACAAATATAAACGTGCTTTAGACAACGGTAATGCCAGTGATCAAGTCTCAGGCTGGAAAATAATTACATTGTTAATTTAATTTAATTTAATGAGTGATTTAATGATTTTAAATGCTTTTAGTGAAATTTCTCCCTGTGATGGCTACCTGGGATGGACAGAGGGTCCCTGCTAGTGACATGTCCCTTTCCCTGGGATGTGTCCTTCTGCTTGTGACCATCACCATTTTGAGGCTGGCTTTGGTATGATGGCTCCACACCAGTGGCTGTTGCTGTGATTTTCCCTGTTCTAAATCTGAGCTGAGCCATCTGGGAGCGAGAACTACAGGCAATTATCTTGTTAGCACTTCTGCGTATAACACCTTTATTAAATTTCTGCATTTTAAAAGTGGCTGATTATAAATTGCATGTAATGATTTAATAATGGATGGATCATAATTGTAATATATATTCTGGTGGGAAGAAGGTTTAATTTCTTTTTGCTTTAAGTTACGACACTTAAGAATTGTGCAAAGACTCTGCTTAGTGTAGGGTTATCTTAGTGAAGAACAAGCAGTTCTTCACACATCAAGTGAAGAACTGTGGATCCTTAGGATGGTTTGTTGCTTGTGTTAAAAAAAAAGGAAAAAACTCTAGAAATCTATACGATAGAGTTCAATGCCCGCCTTTTCAGTTAGAGAGTACTGTACAGCCTTTGTACTATTTTTGTTCTGTCCTTATCCCAGGCTCCTTTGTACACTGCAAGCTTGTGGGAATGACTCAGGGAGAAAGCTATTTAACCTAAAGGACACCACTGGCAAGAAAAAAAAAAAACAAAACCCCATAGATAGATAAAGAGCAGTGTCTGTGACTGAGTGGGAGCCAAGAGGAGTATTTGTGTGTGTCTGAGGAAGAGAGATCCCAAAACCTCCTCCAAATGGGGTGAAAAAAATTCCTCTTCTTCAGGATGCTGTTTATTCAGTTCAAGAAGGGAATTTTATAACATAGTTGCTTGAACTAACAAGGAACTAAGACTGAATGATCCACAGACCTAGGTCCTATTTCACTTCTGGTTAATTAATGGAAGGGCTTAAATATCGGAGTGATATGGATCATGCCAGTGCTTTTCTGTAATGTGATCATTTTTAAAGGCAGTAAGTACAGCAAAATTTATCATGGCTTAAACTCCTGCTGTACAAGTGTTTTGTCTGTATGTTGTAGCTGATTGATGATTTTGCTTTTTCCCCCCAGTGGAAGAAGATTTCCTTCCCTTAGAATTTATGTGATGATTTTTTATCACATAAAAAAAGAAAAAATCACATTGTTTTTATCTTGAAGGTTTTTATATTGCTTGGAAATCAGAATTTATAGAGTAGTGAAAATGTCTGCAGACAGTTGCTGGGCTGACAAGTGGTGTGGCTGTAGCAGAAGTGTTGTCTCACTTGCGAGCTCCATGTCAGCCTTTGTATTTCACTCTTTTACCAGGAGTTTCTACCCCTACTTTCAGCTCTGAATAATACTTAGCCTTTCATCTCAGAGCAGCAATGCTGACGTGAGTCGTCATCGTGCCACTGGCACTTTGATCAAAGCAGGAGTTTCAATTATTGATTCAGTTCCTTGAATAAATTTGGGCTGGCTGTATTTGTAGACTCGATGTTATAGCTGTGAAGGTAAATGTGTAGCTTATAATATAGAGAGACCTTAAAAATGCACGGATTTTTGCAAAGCCTAGCACAGCTGCCTAAGGAATATGCATCTCTTCCTCTATCAGGTTAATGCCCAGGTAATGTTTGGCACCTGGAGGTGTGATGAGACTACTCTGCCTGTACCCTGCCTCTCCTCTGGGGTGAGCCTGGGTCGGGGGGGGAAAAACCAGCATGTTATTCTAGCATTATAAAACCTGTTACCATCTGAGATGAAAGAGTGGTGATGGGCACTGTTTGTCTCTACATGCCAGCTCACCTGATTTCCATCGGTAAGGCGGAGAAGTGTGGGCATCCGAGGGGATCTCCCGGGGAGGCAGGCTTGGCTCCACTCTCTCCTGTATCCATCTGATCTCATGCCAGGTTTGGGAGCTGCTTTCAAAGCACATTTGCTTTGCTTCTCTCATAGGTCTTTTTCTCCCCTGCTTTGGTTTTTGCTGAAGGGAAGCATATATGAAAATAAGCATGTGAGGCTGAAGTTTCATGGAGAATGTTCATCCTTGTAGGCAGTTAAATTTGGACGTGTTAGCACAATTCTTCAGGAGCGACAGGGTTTGGCTGACTCCATTGCCTATTCCCATTAGTCTTGCTTGTGCTTTCTTGGACAATGCACTTTCTGGAGAGTGAAGTGACAGTACCAAGGATGGGTGACTCCAGGAACTCTTCTTGAGCAGGGGGATAGCACAACGTGGATCCTGGAGCTGATACTGGGATGAGGATCTCTTTCCCCAGAGCGGTGAGTTGCGGAGGCGTAGCTCGGTCTGATAATCCTGCCAGGCACAGGGGTGCAGCTTCTCTCACTTTCATGTGGGAAATGAGAGGTGCTGCTCACTCACATCTGGTGTGCATTATGCATGTTGGATTTTTGTCCTGCAAGATATTGCTCCGCTCCTGTGAAAATAATACTGGTGATGCTTGTTCAGTCCTCACAGGGCTCAGGAGCCCTGGCAGCAGATGCGAGGTTCACAAGCAGAATTATGAGGTGTGAGGATGAGTCAGCCACCCCAGAAGTGACCTAGAAAACTTGTGCATTGACTGGGAAGCTGCTGGTGGAAAACAATCACCAATGGCTGCTTGAGCCCCTGCACTTCATTGGAGCTGTGGCTGCAAAAGAATCCCAGTGCTGTTGGAGGTATCAAAAGTGTCCCTTGTGACATTGTTAAGAGTCCAATTTTTATACTTAAACCAAGAAGCGAGACATGTGAGTTATTTTTTTCTGTGCCAAAGGAAACTCAAATCTTCCTCCCAGCTTTGGGAGAGTGGCATGGCTGTGTGGCTGGGGTATGGCAATCCCTGCTCTCAAGACTGGGCCAATGCTTCGGAGAGAAAGTAGGGTTCGTGGGCCAGGATGCACATGGAAGGGGGTCCAGCCTCAACAGAGGGTCCCTGTGACCTCTGCGAGGGACTGATTGGTCCACCCTGGGAATTTCATGGCACAGCCTTCTTGCAGCCCCTGGGACCTTGGAGTGCTTTATTTTCTTTTGTTACTTCCCTTAAATAATTCTCTTCCTTTTTTGACCTGAAATTTTTATGCAGCAGCAGGGCAGAGAAAATATTTTAAATGTCGAATAAGGTATTTATACTCCTTTTTGACACGGCTGTGGCACAGAGGGACAGATATGGGCTTGGAAGCAATGTAATTTTTCTCCTGTCATTTTTAGACTTCCCTTACATACTGTGGCAGGGTTTATAGGAAAGTGTAAAGCCGCCTTACTTACTTTTTAATTTCAGATAATTACTTAGGGTCATATTTGAACCACCTCAGTTTCTTTTGACCCACTTGGTCAGTAGGATGCAGATTGAAAAAGGAATTTTTGGAGGTCAAGTCTGTGGTTTTGTTTGGCTGGGTGGCTTTTGGGTGGTAGAGGAGGAGTCGTACGTGCCAGCAGCATGGGCTGTGCTGCGGGCAGCCACATTATGTTACCTGGGTGGGCAGTGGGTGTGATGCAGAAACTCATTACCTGGGCTCTGCCTTGAGGTGTTGCCTCTAAATAGCAGCAAGCTGTGTTTTCACAACTGGCATCTTCTGGTGTTTTACTGAAGACGAGAGTACTAGTACAGTTTGGCTGTAAGAAAACCGTCTTCTCTGACTGTTTATGTAAATTTGTTTCTTGGGAATGCTGTTACTGCTTTAAAAACATGGCTTTCCTCTCATGTCACAGCAATGAGCTTCCTATGTGGTTTGCTTTAGATCCTTTTCAAAACCAGACTGAAGCCACATCAGAAACAGGAAATATTTATGTGTTGCTCCACTGTCTCTGGGTCCTGGCTGACTGTCTGGTGTTAATCTTAGCAACTGATTCATTTGAATAGTTCTGAATCTTCAATTGAATTGCACTGCTGTGCAGTAACCTCCAGAATAATACATCTGCTTCTGTACAGTGGAATGCATGCTTATCTAAAAGTAAAGGAAAACAAATGAATTGGTGTCAGGCAGTCACTTAGATGTAGGAGAGTTGGTAGAGATGCAGAAATGAAGGCCTGGAGCAGCTACCCAATTTAGCAAGGACTGAACTGGGCCAGAAATATGGTCATGTCTTATAGAGCTGGCTATAAGAGACACTAGATACATGGCAGTTGAAGGCATGATGTCTGTGGACTGGGCTGCATCCTGACATTCTGGGGCTGGGGGTGCTGGGCTGCCTTTGGGAGGGGGAGAGCAGAGGGCACAGCACAGCTGGCAGCTGCCTACAGGCACCTACAGGCATGATGAGGTCAGTTCTTCTTGGCAGTGGCTGTCACAAAACATGGGGCAACAGCTGCAGCAGCTGTGGTTTGTGGCTTGTTTGGGCTAGATATGGGTAAAAAGCCATTCCCCAGGGACACACCCCTGGCAGGGTGATGTTCTTCTTTCTAGGTTGCCCTCAACTGGCTTCTTAACTCCTGACTGCTGGGCACCACTGCGCTGGCACTGGGAATCAGTTACAGGGATGAAAATTGCTCTTCTGGTGAGCATTGTAGAGGAATGAGGAGGTCTGGGAAAGGAACAAGTCCCTGACCATTGGATGGGTGCCTTGCACCATGTCAGAGCTGGATGTAGTAAAGCCTTTCCCCTCAGAGAGGGGAGCTGGGATTGGGAAGGCTCCAGTGACAGGAAGGGGAGAAAGAAATAAAGCTTGTGCCTTCCTCCAAATAGCTTGTGAGGTTCCACTAAGCTTTCAAGTAGTGCCTTATTGCCCATGATCTGGATTGTGGCTGTGTGCCAAGCACTGATCTACTGGCAGCAGTTTTCTGTGTTACACAGAAACTGGTTTTCTGTGTCAGTTAAAGCTGACATTTTATTAAAAATTACTGTGAATGAACATAAAATATTGTTACATCATTTTTAACATCATAAAACATCATGACATCATTTTATGATGAAAAAACATCACCATGGGTACAGCACAGTCCAATGGTTTCTGCCTGGATCGGGGCTACTTGATTTTGACTGTGATATAACAGAGATCAGAAACTGAGCAGTTTGGCAGATGCTGCCATTTACCAGTCCTGATTTTAGTAGAATATTGCTCTGCCACGACAACCAGGGACAAGCAGTTGAGAATTTCTGCTTCTGTTAAAGGAAAAGCTATGTCTTTCTTCTCCATCTTGTAAAATTTGAAACCCTGACCCAAGGGTGGTGCCGACAGACTCCAAAGGCAGAAGGCGAGGATACAATTTTACTAACAGTTTCTTTCTTTTGAATTCTCTTTGGTGAGTGGTGGGGCCAAGCCAGTATCTGCTGGTTGCCCAGGTTGCCTGTAATGCTTGAACCTGCTTGTCTTCTTTCTTGGGTGTGCAGGTTTTTTTTTGCTTCACCTCAATCTACTTTTTATTCATAAAACAAGCTCGGGTTTGAAATGCACCGTTACATACAGGATTCCAAATTCCAAGGCAGGACTGTGTGTGTGGAGGAGCAACGAAGGGTGTCTTTAATCTTATTCTCTACCAGAATAGGCCAATAATTTTGGAAATTAGTGTACTTGAGATTTTTCTTGGGTCTGTAGCAGCATCAGCACAATTTACAGACCAGTCTCCCATGCTTGTTTTCACATACATATATGGCTTAGATCTACTCAAGCAAGCAATCTTTGCCTCTTGCTCTCTAAATATAGATAACTGCCATACACATTCATGCACAATATGAATGGTAGAATGATGAATTCATTAACATTTTGCAGAAATGCCTGTTTCCTCTCCTCTTGGCACAGAAGAAAATAGTATCTTCGTGCCTGTAGAAATGACAGGCTGGATCCTACCCCCTTGCCATCCCCCTGCTGCCTTGCTCCATGCATTTGCATGGGGTTAGCGATGACCTGTGTAATATATGCAGGCAGTTAGCTGAGCACAAACCAAGCAGTCAGGATTAATAAATCCAGGTCATTTGTGGATGACTGTGTTTCCTGCAGAGTGGGCTGCTGTGGGTCCCTCTGCCTGTGGGCTTCCTGCCCCACAGGGATGGCCGGATGCATCACCGGTGCCACTTTGGCAGTGGCTAGAGGTTGATGACCATGCCCTTAGCCTAAAACCTGTGACACCCAGTGGGGTGAGTGGAGAGTGAGCCTGCTGTGTGCCTGTTGTGCCAGGGTACTTGCAGCCAGGAGATGCTCATTTCCAAGGTTTGAACCTCAAGGAGCCTCTTTTTACGAAATGAAAAAGTTCTGAAAAAAAAGAGAAAGTAAAAAGGCACAGAAGTGTAGAATAGACCAGGTTGGAAGGGACCTCACAGATCATCTGGTCTGACCTTTTGAGGGAAGGAGACAATTTAGATGAGATTATCTAGGACAGTGTCTAATCGCATACTGAAAACCTCCAGTGACGGGGAGTCTGCCACATCCCTGGGGAGGTTGTTCAGTGAGTGATTGTTTTCACTGTAAAAAGTTTCATCCTTATGTCAAGATAAAACATCTCTTAGTGCAACTTGTGCTTGCTGCCCCTTCTCACTGTAGCTCCTTGTGAAAAGAGAGCCTCTTTTCTCTCTGTAGCCTCCCTTTAAATGCTGCAAGACTGTGCTGAGAGCTTCCTCACAGCCTTCTCTTCTCTGGGGAGAAAGGACCTAACTCCTTCAGCCTTTCCTCTCAGAACAGGTTCTACAGCCCACTGATGATTTTTGTGGCCCTCCTTTGGACCCTGTACAGTCTGTATCTTTCTTGAATTGTAGGATTATGCCAATGTCATTTGTGGCTTGAAATATAGGGTCAAGCCAATGTCATTCCTGGCTTAACACTGCTGTGATGCATTTTGTATCAATTTGTTAAAACAAGCACCCCTGAGAACAGATTTAGGATGGGCCTTGTTGTTTGCCAAGTTGCAGGCAGAAAAGGCCTTAATGCTGTCTAAGTGCTGCTCAGCAGAGACTAAAACATCCCTGTATTATCAACAATGTTCCCAGCACAAATCCAAAACATAACCCCACAGCAGCTACTGAGAAGAGAATTAACTCTGTCCTAGCCAAAACCAGTACATCCCAGCCATCAGTGTCTGTGGGATGCTGGGGCTGGGGCATGCAGCTCCCATACAGTTGGTCTGCAGCACAAATTCCCATGGCCCTCCAGCTATATCCGCTCCTTACCATATTAAGAACATCTGGACAAAGTGATTTATAAACTCTCTCCCTTGACAGCACTGGTTGTATTTTATGTCTCAGCAATTTTCTGTATTGCTAAACTATTACTCATGACCAGATTTTGTGGTAAGACCTTTCCCAGACTGTAGTCCTATTTAACGTGTGGCCGTGTCCTCACCTTTCCTTCTTTTTACCCATTCCCTTGTTCAGTTTTATGATGGCTCTGTTGATTTCATGTCCTGGGGCTATGCCTTGATTTGTGAGCTTGTGACTTTTCACTGTTAGCTCTTACAAACCTTTCTTTGTACCTGGACTGAGGACCTTGTAGGCCAGGCTGGGTCAATGCATGAAACAGCTCTGGTGACTTGGTGTTTTGCCTCTTGTTCCTCAGAGCTAATGTGTTATTTCTGAAGTGCAGACTGAAGAGGTGGTTTGCTCACTGGCCTCATGCTCAAGGACATTTTTTGGACTACTTTCATAAGTCATGGCTTCATATTTTGTCATTCATGCGGTTTCTTTACTGGCATTCCTTTCTTCTTTCTTACAGGCTCCACAGCTGTTTGCTACAAGCCTACCAGCCCAGTTCAGGTACTGGAAGACTCTGGCTTTCTCTACCAGGATCACCAGTTGTTTGCTGGCAGGCATGAAGTGTCCCCACTAACGGCTGAAGTGATCAGTGCCAAAGAAAAAGCTGGTAAGTGCACGGCCCCACTTCTGTATGAACCCACTGCATTCACTCCCAGGTTTTTCCCAAAGTATAAATTGAGCAGTTTAAACCATCTACAAGTAATATTTAGAGAGTTGAAGGCCAACTTCTCATTCTTCTTAGAGTCAAAGTTACCTTTGACTTATGTATTGTGACCCACCATCACTTGTCGCCTGTATTCGTGGAGGGTGCATCATTTCTACTTGTCCTTCAGGACATGGTTGCTTTTCACTGCACAGCTGGACCAATTTCCATGGCTTTTCTGCTGATGGAGCAAGACCATAGGTACTGTAGAAAGCTCACTGTGGTCAGTCCTTCTGGACTTCAATAATAGGCAATTTAAAGTACACCTCCCAGATATAAGGATGATAGCATGACTAGTGCAGAAGTGGAAATCCTGATGTATTATAAAGAGCTGCCTTGTCTGTATGATGATGGCTTTATCCCCTTTCCTCAGGCTTTTCTCAGGCATTGTCTAACAGCCTAGACTGTAAGCTTTCTGGTGTGTTAGGGAGACATTATGCTTGTCTGTGAAAATATCCAGTGTGATGAGGCTTCTGTGTGCTGTGATAACATGAACAAAGCAGCAAGAGTTTGCTGTAACTGCAGGAGCATTTAAAGCAGCTGGATACTTGGCTGTTGAGCAGACATGTAGATAGAGATGCACTGTGAGTCTGTGCATCTTCCTGCCTCAAACACCATCCTGAGGAGCTGACAGACCCCCTGAGAGCTGGTGGCCAGGCTGCAGCCCCAGCAGGTGAGGCTAGCAGGCAGATAACATTGTTTCAGGGAGAGCAGGAGAGGTGTATCTGCTAGAGCAGGTGTGGAGTGAAACAACCTGGGAATCTTCTCTCCATCTTGAGCCCTACAATCGTCTTTAAGGCTTTGCCACAGAAATGTTAATGGAAATGACCTCTTATCATTATTAAGAGTCAAAGGTTTTTCTTTCCCTCTGGCATCTGGGTTGTATATAAGTTATCCCACAGCATGTATAGTAACTGATGAAACCTCAGGGAAATTACCAGACCTCAAGAGAAAGTTTGCTTTTAAACTGCTTTCAAATGCCAAAAAACAAATGTAAGTCCTGACAAACTCCTCTGAGAACTGGGAACAGCAGGAGCCAGAAAGTTGCCAAAAGTGACCTCAAGAAGCCAAACTGCAGAAAGCACCTCCTTCTTGCCTAGGGACATTGGAAGACTCTTCTCGCTTTTGTCTGCACTGGAGTCTTTCAGGAACATTCCTCTGAGCTCAGACAGTGTTCAGATAGACATCTTACAGCACTTTTGGGATGGAGAAAGGGCTCCAGGAGGAAGGGATTTCAGAGGTCTCAGCCATGGTTAAATCATAGAATATGCTGAGTTGAAAGAGACCCATTGGGAATATCAAATCCAACTCTTGGCCCTACACAGGACACCCCAGGAATCACACCATGTGCCTGAGAGCTTTGTCCAAATGCTTTTAGATGCTTAGCTCCAGGCAAGCTCCACTGCATATATAATGCAAACATGGTGCCATTGACTCTGAATTACTTCAGTAGCCTGTGTTAGGGTTGTGTAGCTAATCTGTCTGTGTTTTTTTTAAAAATGCATCTATAATACCTTCCTTGTGTTGACCCAGCAAAATTGCAACAGTTACTATTGACTCCCTAAGAAATAGTGTTTTCAGCCAGAAGGGAAATTGCCATTTTAGAGGAAGATGCCAGAGCACAGATTATTCTCAGACCTTTAGGACCATTTCATTTTCAGTTCCATTTAACAGTTTTTCTGTGACACATTTTACATTTTATTTTGTCATGGCACACAGTACACTTACACCTTTGGCCATCAAAAATACAGCAGTTGGTGTTGCCATGCATGCTGCCTCTGTAAGTTGTGCAAGCCATCTCCTGGAAGAGGTCAAATCCTGGAACAGGCTTCCTAGAGAGGAAGCTTGATCAATGCCCCAAGCCTGTCAGTGTTTAAAGAGGCATTTGGACAAAGCCCTTAATAAAATGCTTTAACTTTTTGTGAGCTTTGAATTGGCCAAGCAGTAGGATGAGGTAACCATTGTAGGCTCCTGTCCTGTCCTGTCCTGTCCTGTCCTGTCCTGTCCTGTCCTATCCTATCCTATCCTATCCTATCCTATCCTATCCTTGTTAGAAAATACCAAATTCCCCTGTGACATGGAATGNTTACCCTACCTTACCCTATCCTATCCTATCCTATCCTATCCTATCCTATCCTATCCTATCCTATCCTATCCTATCCATGTTAGAAAATACCAAATTCCCCTGTGACATGGAATGTCCCTTGTTGACTTAGAGGGAGGTTCAGAGCAGTGGGCACTGGACACATGGAATATTATGAAGGGGAAGGCCAGGGAGGGGTCTGGAATGTGTTCCTATGGGTCACTGCCAAACAGAATTAGGGTGTAGGGGTGGAGGATGAGCAGGGAACAGTGCTCTGCCTCCTTTTTGTTGGCTTCCAGCCATGTCCCCTGTGCTGCCAGGGGAATCCTAGCAGGACACTGCCCATGGGGTGCATCCTGGGCACGGGGTCACCGTTGTGGGATGTAGGAAGGGAAGCAAAAGCAGGGGGAATTAGACCTCCCTGACAGCAGAGCTAATGGCCACCTTTCTCTCCCTGCCCAGCCGAGGAGACCCTCTGCACCCTGCGCCCGCCCAGCTTCCGCCGTGTGCCAGAGGCGGAGATGCGAGGGGCGGAGGAGGTGGCAGCCGGCACCGTCCTGCAGCGCCTGATCCAGGAGCGGCTGAGGTATGGCAACCCCAGCGAGAACATGAACCTGCTGGCCATACAGCACCAGGCGACGGGCAGCGCCGGCCCCTCCAACAGCACTGCCAGCACTCTCTCTTCCGCAGAAAACCTTGCTCCCGAAGACCTGCCAATGGTCCAGCCGTCAGGGCGGCAGGAACCACAGGGGCAGGAGCACCAGGGGGACGGTGCTGCCATGGAGAAGCAGCCTCGGGCCCCGCAGCCCCCGCACAGCACCGAGGAGCTCCCCACCTATGAGGAGGCCAAGGCCCAGTCTCAGTTTTTCCGTGGCCAGCCCGCACCACCTGCCACGGCCGCCACACCGGGTTTTTATGGCTCCTCCGGCCAAAAGTCCAGGACGGAGGGGAGGCCAACAGTGAACCGGGCCAGCAGCGGGCAGGCGCATAAGGATGAGGCGCTGAAGGAGCTGAAGCAGGGCCACGTCCGCTCGCTGAGCGAGAGGATCATGCAGCTCTCGCTGGAGAGGAACGGGGCCAAGCAGCACCCCCCAGCCCCAGGAGGTGGGAAGGGTTTCAAGGCAGCCCCACAAGCCAGCAAGGCCACGGACCCGCGGGGCCCGCCTCCCGAGTATCCCTACAAAGGAAAGGCGGCAGCCCCAGGCAGCAAGGCACAGGAGCACGGGCTCTTCTACGGCGAGCAACCATCACAAGATGTCCTCAAGGCTGCCTACGCAGCCCCCCAGCCCGCCCGGGCAGAGCTGGCCCTCGTCCGCTACCAGCCGCCCCCCGAGTACGGGCTCAGCAGGTAATGGCCATCGGGGGTGGGTCTGCAGGGACTCCTGTCCTCCCCACGTTGGAGGAGCCGGGTCTNGCCATCGGGGGTGGGTCTGCAGGGACACCTGTCCTCCCCACGTGTGAGGAGCCGGGTCTGTGGGGCTCGGGCCTCGTGTGGGCACGGCCAGAGTGAGCTGTAGCTCCAGGCACACGGTGGGGACATCCCACCCTGCAGTGGGGACGTAACATCCTGGGGCTGGGATGGCAGGCCTGGCTGGTGGAGATACCTGCATCTCCCAGAGGACTTGCAGGGATCAAATATAAGCTTTGTAAAGCTTATATTCCACTTATGTGCTACTTAAATCTTCCCACAGAGCTCATGTGGGACTTTCACAGCACTGGGCCCCTCATGCCCGGCCTCCCTGTGAGCACAGGTTTATTCCAAGCGCATTAAAAATAATCCAGTGTTTGCTGGCTGTGCGCTGATCCTTGCAGGTGGTGCGGGTCCTGCCTTCAGAGTTGAGGTGGTGTGTTAAGGGCTCCTTTTCCTTGCTGTACCTAAATGCAAGTCTTTGTCTGTCTCATCCCTGTCTCTTTGACCTCTCAGGCAGTTATTTTGTTGGGTTTGGAAATCTGAAGTTGTTTGGTGGGAATGTGAGCAGTTTCCATGTTGCAAGCTGCCTCATTGGGTCTTTACTGCTCCCAAAATCCCCAAAGGCTTTGTTGGCATCGCCTTAAGTTGCACACAGTTATTTTACCTCAGCACAAGCACAAAGAAAAGGTGGCCCAACTGACCTGTCTCTTTCTGTCCACAATGTGTAAGGCATGAAATGCAGGAGGGAATGCTCTGTATTTCCATGTTTGCAGAGAGGATGGGTTTTGTATTGAGACAGGTAGAAACTCAAAGTGTAGCTTGAGTGACAGGGGCAGGGTGGCTGTGACAAGTGGCAGGCCTGCGCTGAGTCTTTTTACAGCTACATGTATGGCCATTGTGCAGAGTTTATGCAGTTTTTTCAGAACAAGATGGTATTTTTAAGACCTCAGCAAAAAAGCATGTTTATGCAAGGAAAGGCCTATGTGGATGTGAGGGCAACTGGGGCCATGCTTTCCTGCAGTTGTTTGTGGTGCTAACAAGCATCTCCAGCACCAAGCAGATTCATCCCCACAGAGAAGGAGCTGGTTTGGGTATTTTTATCACTCTTGGAAAATGCTGGTTCAATAGCCACAGAGTGTTTTGAGTCTGTGCAAGTGAGTGGAGCTGGGTGCTGCATGCACTGCTTCAGCTAAATGGGAACATCAGTGGGGTCAAGTGCAAAACCCTTTGGGGCCACTTCCCAAAAGTGCCAGCTTTTCCCAGGTGCCTAATCAGCAAGGTTAATGCTGAGAAACTCCCTTGATTCAGTGCAGATTTCTATGCCAGTCCTCAGCAAAGGCTGGATCACCCCAGCAACTGTGGGGAGAAATCCACTGGCTCGTGATGGTGGTCACTGCTTGTTCCTGGCAAGGCAGCATCGTTTACCCCCAAATCACACTGCAGGGGCAATATCTGCTACCCCTGTGTACTTTCTCTGCATGGTGCTGGAGAAATCTCCCTCCTGTCAGGTACTAGGGCAGCAGGGGGGGGGATATGTGGTACAACAGAGGACTGGCAGCGTGACAGAGCAGAGCTGCCAAGTTTTGCACACTTACTAAAAAAATCTTCAGTGGTATCTTTCTTGCAACTCAGCAAGGGCCTTATTACTTCTAGTCTGCATATATCCCTGCTGGCTGTGCCAACAAGCTTGTACAGATGTAGGTTAGGGAGTTGGCGTAGCTGGGCTTGTTTCACCAAAGCTGGGTTTGTTCTAAGGTGTATGGTGTCTCTTGAGCTTCATTTGAGGCAGTTCTGGATCCTGATGTACAGGTGGTCATTTTTAGGTCCTTCTTGGCTCCTTTCATGTGCTGCCTGGATTTTGGGGAGGTTTCTTGTCAGTGAATGGGGGAATATTTGGCTGTGTTCAGATGTCAGACAGTGAGCCTCTGCGTCTCAGCAAAGTGGTGGTCTTCATCCTCATCTCAGGCTTCTCTATATTTTTTAACACAGGGATGTCAACCTTTCACTTTCCTTTGGCACACTGAAATATTCATTACCTGGGCTTTTTGTCAATTATTATGAATTGCTGTCACTAAAAACCAGGAAATAAACTCACTTAGTTTACTCTGTGCTTGTCCCAGTTTATAACTGGTCCTAGGTCCTGTATGGTCCTGTCACCCGGGAAGATTTGGTTGACAAAAGCATTTAGGAGGTGACTGTAGTCCCTGTATGGTTATTCATCACTTGTCATTTCTCTATCTGCAGCAGTTCTGCTCCTTGCATGCATCTTGGGCTGCATGACAGGATGAGCTTGCCCACGTCTGGGATGGTTAAAATGCAATTTCATAAAGTGATCTCTGTGCTAAATAGTTCAATCTTTGGAGAGGATAAAGGCAGGTTACCTGTTCAGGAATGTCAGCCCTGTCTTTACTAGAGGATTTGCCTGGGCAGCAGTCACTGAGCCCTGCTGGAGGAGCTGGGTGCTGGGGGATGCTGTGTTACTCTCCTGGGTTGCTCCCAAGCACAAACCTTCCTGTGACTCTGCACTTGCCCACTGCTTGACCCCTTATCTGGGCTCTGGGGACGCTCCCTGCCAGGCATCTGGCTGGGATGGAGGACCTTGACAGAAGAGGTTGAGATAGGGAACTGCCTGGTTTCGTAAGGTTAGTTAACAGTAGGGCTAGGATTTGGAGAGGCTGGTTTTTCTGTTAAAGGAACAAGTGAGGTGAGGAATTTCACCTTTCATCTCATCAGGAGTGTCTGGGAAAGAAGCTGATGGAAACAGAACTTTGCTCATGGTCAGATGGGAATCTCATATACCCCAGCATTTCCTTCCCTCTGTCTTGGTCATATTAGTTCCCCATCCCATCCATCCTGGCATCCTCTGGACAGGGACCATGTGAGAATCTTCTGTGTTCCAAAAAAGAGGAGAAACACAGAGTGCATCGATCCAGAAAAAGCACTCACAGATACCAGGGGTGGAAAAGACTTAAAGGGTCACTGAACCCCTACTTCCCCACAGCCCTTCTTTGACAAGGGAAATGTTGCTGGAAATGGACCAGTGCTGGCTGGGAGCTGTTGAAGGTTAAAGGAATAACTGTAGCTACTGCTTAATTTCCTTTTTTGATTTGACTTTTTGTTTTGCACATGACTGGTTTTAAAGGAAACATTGCCTTTATAATCATTGGGGTGAAATCTTGAAATTTGTTGTAAATTTCAAGATAATTAATTGGTGTTGTACTGAATAAATCCTAGGGTCATATGATGTTGGGGTAGTCTAAGCATTTATATGAATTAGATTTAGTAACTTCTGTTTTATGGACATCACAGTTGCAGAGCACAGCTTGAACCTTGAAGCTTGAAGGACAAAACAACTAGAAGGCAAATGAAAATGAACCAGTATTTTTTCCTTTTAAAATGTCAGTATTTTTAAGCCAGTTGCTTGATGCTTGGGGCCCTGACTCACAACTTCTGAATGCTCTAAGTTGGCCAAGTATAATAATTTTTAGAAAACGTTTCCTTTCCTAGATGTGCAGCTATTCTTCAATGGTGTCTTTGCTAACTTTCCTTAGGTGCAGGTTCAGAAAGTCACAGCTTGTTAGGTAAAAGGGCTTGGAACTAATCTGATTTAGTTTTTTACACGATGCTGAATTAATTCCAGTTTGTGAAACATTCAGTCCTGGTGAGTATAACAATCTCCATCTGGAGAATCCATCATGGATTTTATAGCCTTGTTCCACTAGCTAATTGCCATCTCTGGCAAAAATCTTCATTTTAGTTTCAGCCTGTGTTTTATAGTTACCAGGGATTTTGCAAAATCTTTGTCAAATACAGTGAAGAGATCTGTGCTATCAGCTCTTTAATACATTTAACAGATGGAGCCTGGAGCCCTGTACTTATTTCACTGTCAAAATCCCATTTTTTCACTGTGGAAAGCCAGCCTGAGCACTGGTTCAGTACCAGCTGAACCAGAGGCTAATCAGGTGTAGTAACACCTCTGATTTGACTCAGTGTTCCTTGTTTACATAGCTCATTAACGCTTGCAGTTGGCACCCTGGGATCTCCCCATACAGCTTGTTACCCAGTCAGGCATGTGAGGCTTGTCACAGCCCAGGATAGTATTTTCCACCCTTTTATGTTAGCTTGCTGTATTTATTCCTGGGTGGATGAACTTGGACCAGCTCAAGTCGATATTGTATCTCCATGTGGTGCTTAAGCCATGATCCAGATCACTCAGTGCAGTGAATCCTCTTCATTGATCCCAGTGGCTCTTGTCAGATCCTGGTGTCTTTTATTCAGAATGATTTCTTTCTCTGTGCTATTAGTAAAAAGTGTGTATAATGCAAATGAAGCCTTGAACTGGAAACTCTGCTTCTTACTGCTGGGAATTTATTTGTGGTACATGCAGAGGACAATCATGCAGGCACCTTTTCATTCTGATTTAATCCACGCGTTTTCAAAGTCAGCATGCAGAATCAATGAAAAGAATAAATCTGGACTGTTTTTAAATACATCCCATTTTTTATGTGCCTCATGAAATTCCACCCTGCCAGCATGTAGAAGTCTATAATTATTAACTGCCAAAATAGTCTGCTGCTTCTCCAGTATTTGTGTGTTTATTCCCCCCAACATATTACTGCTGTTTTCAGACAACCTGTTGATAGTTGCCAATTCAGCCATGTCTGTGGCTGCTGACAGGACACAAGGAACTCGTTTTCTTCCCTGAGACAGCCCAGGCAGGCGGGTTTGCTGGCACTGTGGACAAGCTGAAGGATGTTACACCCAAACTGTCTTGTCCTGGCTTTTCTCTGCAAGGATAGCCCAAGCGTGAGTGTGGGTTGGAGGTGACACTTCCATCTGACGTGAATGCTGGCAGCCCTGCAGAGGAGCTTTGCTTTGTATCCTTTCCTTCTGGTCTAATATGCCTTACATTAAAATAAATGAAAGTGAAATGAAGCTGTTTCCACAGCTTGGGTGATGCCCTGTCATTTCTCCTTATCCTTCTCTGTTATTATCCCAGCTCGTTGCTCTATAAGTGCAGAGATTCAGGAAGGCACCTTTTCCTTAGGCTGAGTATCTGTTCTGAGTGTGGATCTCTGTGAGGAAATACAGTATCCTCTCCCTCTCTTAACTACTGAGGATATATTTGATACAACATAGGTCTTTTTAGATTATCATGTTGCCCTGCAAAATCTTTACATAATCGTGCCAAAGAAGATGGGCCAAGTCTTTCCAGAACTAACAAATGTCACCAACAAAATAATGAATTCAAGAGATGTGAGTCCAAGCCTGCAGAATGTTTTTTGAAACAAACACTTGTGTTTACAAGTTGCTGCAATGATTGCGGATTCCATAGGACAGAGAATACCATGAATACCATGTCTGGGCTTTGACAAAGGTTCTCCCATTTCTTTCTGTATCATCATTTAGTGATGGATCTATAATTGTGTTTCCTTGCACCATGACCATCAGACTGGGCTTGCTGACTTTGCCAGGATCCTGTTTTTTTCCTGCATGGTCATAATAGTGTTTCTTTCGTGTTAATCACAGTGAGACAGAATAGCATTTGAAGTCTGCTTCGTGACTGCAGAAATCATAATGAAATCAGGTAGACACCTGATCTGAGGTTAGTATCCAGACTGAAGGCTCCCAGTCAATGGGCAGGAATAAGCACATTTCACACACTTTTTTACTCTCATTGTGAGGTAAAAGCCTAAGGCAACTTCAAAGAACTGCACCCCAGAAACGCCTTATTCTCATCGCTGACTCAGCCAGAGCATCCACAGAAGATGCATGAAGTTGTGAGATAAAGTTCCTTGGGAGAGTCTTTGAAAGATGAAATAGGCCAGTCTGCCCTAGAGACAAAGGAAGACAGAGCATTCAGAGAAAGATGAGCTAAATAGGTTAGAGCAGGGCATTTTAATTATGAATGTAAACGCCATGGTGTGTTGGAAACAAAGTCCTTCCTCCACTGGCCCCTTTCCATCCCTAAACAGAAGAGAGCTTCACTGTACCTGTAGCAAGGCTGACGTGGAATTTCCTTTCCAGAACATTTACAGGCATTTTCATTTACTAATACTGCACTGCTTTATCCAACAACAGCTCTTTTGTATTTATGATTTAATGGTCATCAACAGCAAGTGGACTTTATCATTGATTTTCCTTTCCAGGTTTCTTATTTCTACGTAAAGTTACAAATTCTCCCCAAATTTCTCTGTTTTGGTAATTCTTGCTCCCAGGTGGTCCAGTGTAAGAGTATTAAGACCATGCCTAATTTTGGGGGCTGGGGCAGCCCCAACATCTTGAGGAATTTCTTATGAAAGTGAGGCCCATTTTCAAGTATTTTGCTGAAGACATTGTATTGCAAGCCATAGGTAGTAAGCTATTATATATGTATCACAAGCTATGTCTGTGAAAAGAAAGAGAGTGCTTAGTGACCCCAGCACAGTAGCCCTTGAAAGCCTCACGGCCTTCTGGTGCTCTTTATTCAAAAGGCTGTTTTCCTTTTTTTTTTTTTTCTTTCTGTTTT
>VZRH01001926.1:205234-245499 GCA_013397555.1 Urocynchramus pylzowi | reverse complement strand
TGTCTCTTTTTTTAAAAGGCTTTTTTCCTTTTTTTTTTTTTTTTTTCTCTTTTTCCTTCTGCAATACATTGCAGAAGCTTATGGGGGCCCTACTTCTACAATAATGCCAACAAAAAATATGTTTTTAATAGAGATGTAGCTGAAATGTTGCAGGGATAGCCAAAACTCATAATGTTCCACTGTTGCATGCTTTTAAGAAGGATGATTGTTGACTAGAATGTTTGGCTGAAAAATTTTAACCTGCTCTAATGCAGAGTAAGATCAACATTTAAAACACAGTAAAAGCATTGTGAGAATGTCATTCTTTACTAAGCCCAAAGGACCTCAGGATAATCCTGATTGCTGCGTTTCTTTGGAGCTTTACATGAGAATTTGGATAGGAACTAAGCTGCTGTTATAACATTCCTATTTTTGCAAATGCTGATTTGTTAATGTGAATTGCTGTGTTTATTTTATTGCGTATGTACTCAGAGATTTTGCAGTTGGCTAAGTCAGAACTAAATTGGGACAGATTAAACAAGTAAAAAAAAAGTTAGAAACATTAATTTTGTTGAACAGCTGTGTTTCAAGAGATATAAACTCAGTTGTACCTGTTCAGTTTCCGAGCTGGAAAACACTGGAGAATCTTTCCTGTGGCCATGGCTGGTGAGACTCTGGTGGCTGGCAGCTGCTATAGGGTGTAAATCTTTAGTAGCTCAGAAAATCATTTGCAGTTCAAGAAAATAGAGATCTCTGTGGTCTTTCCTTCCTCTGTATGTAAAGCTAGACAGACTAAAGTGACAAGAAAAGATGAAATTGATGAAAGGCTAAGATTTCCCAAAAGTACAGTGTCAAAAGTTCATGCAAGGGTCTAAAGGGTGAATCTATGGAAAAAGATTGCTGTGCTTTGTAATGAAAAAGAAAAATTCCTATATGTCCACTGGTTTAGATTCAGGGATCAATTCAATTCAATCGCTCTACGCTATTCCCATAAAGAAGTGAGAAAATCTGTACCTGCAGCAAATCTTCCAAATTTTCTGCTGTCTACTAAGTGTCTTTGTAGGAGTGTAACTGAATCCAGTCAGTTGGGCTTCTACTTGCATAAAACCAGTGGTGCCTTTTCTTTTGATAAAGACAAACAAGCTCACACTGAACTGTTCACACTTAATTAATCACTGTGCTAAACATGTGAGCACAGACTGGCTGTCAGCAGCATTGAGGAGGTGTTGCATGCTTGTCCGAGTTCGTATTCACTTGTGGAGCATCTTTTGCACTGTGAGTGACATCCCTCACTCATGATGTTATTTATTGTTCAGATTTTGAGCAAAAGTATAATCAAGTCCCACGATAGACATCTAAATCAGGTACCTTGCCAGGTTTGCACACTGGAGCACCAGAAGGAAAGGGGAACTGTGGGGATGGTGTGAGAACTATCCCATGATCAGAGGGGTGGAACAACTCTTCCATGAAGACAGACTGAGAGTTGGAGTTGTTCAGCCCAGAGAAGAGAAGGTCCAGAGAGATCTTACTGCAGCCTTCTATTACTTAAAGGGAGCTTATGAGAAAGCTGGAGCAGGATGTTCTGCCAAGGCCTGTAGAGACAGGACAAAAGGAAATAGCTTTGAACTGGAAGGGGGTAGATTTAGGTTAGATATAAGGAGGAAAGTTTTTATGCTGAGGGTGGTGAGGCACTGCAGCAGGTTGCCCAGAGAAGTTCTGTATGCTCCATCATGGGAAGTGTTCAAGGCCAGGTTGGTTGGAGCCTCAAGAAGCCTCATCTAGTGGAAGGTGTCTGAGCCTGTGCCAGGGTGGTTGGACTAGATGGTTTTTAAAGATCACTTCCAACCCAAACCATTCTGTGATTCTATTAATTCCTGTATGTTTTCTTGTGAAGTGTCATACAGCACCTTCCTGGCTTCCTGTCTTTTGGAAAGTTTTATCCTCTTTCAGTAGACATTTAGCTCCTTAGTTATTAGCCTGCACCTCTGCCAGAGAACTAATATGCCTGGGACTGAGAGCAAACCCTTCTGGCCCCAGGAGCTGCCCAGGGGGAATGGCCCCTCTCCTGTGCTCTTGAGCTGCCTCTGTGGATGTTTAATTTACAGGAGAGACATAGCCTTAGAGCATGTCTATGCTAGGCAGGTAAAAGCCATTTCAAGGCCAGACTGAGCTCAGCACAGCTTTCCTCAGTGTTGCCTGCATGAAGCTCTGCTGGGATCTTCTTCCCAGGGACCCTGGTCTGTGCTTCTGACCAAGTTAGCAGTGTCCTTGTGTTCAATGTTTCCTCCATTTCAGTACCTTTCTGTGCCAGAGTGGATGCATTGAGCAAAGCTGGGATGAGAGTGTGGGACTGTGTGTGTGCTGTGTCTGAGGGCCTGCAGATTTGCTTTCACTCTAGTTTGGACAGAAGATTAAGGCTGAATTACTGGCTTTCTTTGCTGTCGTGTGGTTTGGCAGGGACAAGGTTGTTAGAGCAGTTTGCTCATTTTCTAGGACAGGATTTTAAAATTGCCTTCACTTTTCAGCTTTTTTCTGCTGCAGTTGAAGGAAGTAGTGGGTTATTGTCAGTAGAATTAGGCCAACACTGAAGGCTTTTGAAAACCCTGTTTTGAGAAGCTGTGTAGGTGCTGAAGACAACAGTAACCATAATTACTATGTATTTATATAGCACAAAATTGTCTGTCTAAGAAAAAGCATTCATGGTTCTTTGAGGCCCAGTGGGGTAAATATATCTGTTAATTATGTCTCGTACCTTGTGTAGGGTACAGAAATAAAGGTAATGGTATCAACAGCAAGCCTAATAGCTTGTAGTTATGTTAAAATACAAATCCAGAAGGTGCTTGATTGCAGACTTCGGGTGGGGTCCAGCAGCCAGCTTATTTTCCAGCCAAACTGGGCCCTGACACTGAGGTTCCATGTGGTCTGGGTTGAGTCTCTTTAGCATGATCAGTGTAGAAATTTCAGAACTTTGGCATCAGGGCTGAGGAGTGGCTCAGCCTGTGCACAGTGAGATTTTGCCTGGGGCTGCTTCCTGTGGCCGAGGCTTGGAGGGCTGCCGGTGCAGTGGATTGAGGCATGGAGATGGGTCGGGTGAGGGACTCTGATCCCACCTGGCCATCAGCTGCAGGCTTACCCTCACTGCTGAGACAGCCTCCTGGATTATCTTCCAGTCACTGCAAATTATGATTCAGGTATATTAAAGAGCTGCCTGCTGACAGCAAACCTAGCTCACAAGCAGATCCACTACCAGCTCACTTCTTATTCTTTCCTGATATGAGTCTGGTGAGTGATAGATGCCCTTAATCAGTGACACAATGAGATCTCCCACTGGAAGATGGCTTTCATGGCTCACTGTGAGTGAAGGGGGTTATGCCTCCAACAGTTCTGCAGCAGCGCTTCCCTCTTCCACTTGCTAAACCCACTCAGGGATGCTGCTTTGCTCACATCACTTCCTCTTACCTCCCAACTCAGCTGATCCACTGGTCTTGCTCTGGGCAGGGAGTGGTGTTCGAAGGGTGAGTAATGCATCCCTTGTGTTTTCTTCAAGCCTGCCAGCTTATGCTTCTCAGCCATGGTGTTTGTGGGAAGGGGAGGCAGGGAGAGGCTGGCAGCTGCTGAAGTATTAGCTGCACATCTAGGCAAAAATGCTGGTTTTGAGTCGGTGCTTCCTTTATCCGCTCATACCAGACGTGTACGTCACTGTCAGCAGCAGGCGAGGAGACGCTTCACCCAGTCTCTGCTGCGATTGTTGGTATTGAGGAGTCGTGAGTGTCCAGTTATAACACTATTAATAAACCATGCAGTCATTAGGCGAAAGCTCCCGTAAGCATCCCGAGGGCGTGCGGCTCTAACGCTTCCTCCACGTGTGCTTTCCCACAGCCGGCAATGCCAGCCGCCCTTCCCGCCGCCGCCCGCCCAGCAGCACAGCCCCATGTCCTCGCAGGCCACCGCTGGCCCTCTGCTCCCAGGCTCCTTGCCCCCACTGCCGGCCCCGGTGGCTGCCCAGACCCCGACGCTGCCGGGCCAGCAGCTGACGCCCGACGCCTTTGCCATCGTGGAGCGGGCGCAGCAGATGGTAGAGATGCTCTCCGAGGAGAACCACGTGCTGCGGCAGGAGCTGGAGGGGTACTACGAGAAGGCAGACAAGCTGCAGAAGGTAGGTGTAGGGATTGGGATGGAGTCTGGCCAGGACAACCCTCTTGGTGCTTCTGCCTTTGGGCAGCTGTTCTTCATAGTTGTGTCACTGCAGTGGGGATGCACCGCTGGCCGTTTCTAACTGCTGCCTCTCCATGGCGGTCTCACAGAAGGGTAATCCTGTGCCTTGTTGGCTCTGCTGCCTTTAGGATGAAACAGAGCAGTCCATCCCATATCCCTCAACTGGATATTTTCCCCTTCCATCTTCCATGTTGGTGTCACTGGAGCTTTCCCTGGAAGTCTCCCGTGGTCAATATGTTCCTGGTGCAGCAGGGTCCTGCACCAGGGTTAGGGATGCAGGTGAGAGCCGTATGAAGAGCACATTCTCATCTCTCCCAAGCCGTCTTGTCCACCAGAATAAGCTTGTGTGGTGCTCCACACTCTTCGGAAGTGTAACAGCCTCTGGCGTTGTCCATTGTTTGGAAATGGATGAACTGGGTTGTCTTAGAGGCTTTCAGTTACTGCTCCTTGAGTTTCTAAGAACTGATGTTAGTCATCCATTTGAACATGTTGGTTCTAAAAGCACTGTCCCCTTATCTGAAAGAACCATTTGATAAAGATTTTGCTTGAAACCCATTTTTCTAAGAGGTCCTGCATGCTCTTTTCTGTAAGTGTGCAGGTTTTTCCAATGGAGAAGGGTGATGTCTTGTGCACTGCTTGGGGTGAGAAGATGAAGAGTTGTATCAAATGAAGTAGAAGTTGCTTAAAACTGAGGCTCACCGAAGGCAAATCAGAGATGCTCCCCAGATACGCTGGCTTTGGGTCCCAAGGTCTCATACCAAATAACTTATTTAGGACCCTGCACTACTATTTCATTTATATCTTCCTACTACTTATACACAAATGAGCTTAGACTGCAGGTCTTTTCTCTCTGGATTTAGGAGTCTATATAAGAGCTCAATTTTTTTTGTACACTGGGTGGATTAGGGTGTTGTTGGAGACATGCTTCATAGGAGAAGAAGCAGCTCTCAGAGACCATGTCCCAGCCTCAGCTTTGGGAGAAATTTGTGACAATCTGTTCAATCAAATTAGGAAAATGACCAAGTGTTTTATAGCTGATGTCCTTTCTGCCTCCTTCTCTGCAACAAGATGAGTTGAGTTTATTCACAGAATTTCCTAAACTTAGTTTAAAAAATTTTTGCAGCAGAATTAGCTCTTCATGAAGAAATCTGCAAAAACTTTAATACTGACTTCCTGTGGCCTTTGTGGGCAAAAAAAAAAATATTTCAGCTATTAATTTTACAAAAGTGCGTTGTTCAGTAAAAGGTATTTAAGTGTAATGCCCTATAAATATTCCAGTTTCTTTCACCCTTGGAAATGGTTCTTTCTTTATCTTGGATGCCCTGCAAGTCTATTGCATCAGACACCAACAGAAAGGTATTCAAGCATGGGCTAAGTCTCACTTCAGTCAATAAAGTGTGGACTTGAGTCCCATTGACTTGGGGGAATGTAAGCGGAGTATTAAAGTGAAACACATACTCAAGTGCATTCTTTCTTCAGAAGACCAAATCTCTAACACATGGTATCCCTCCCATGCTGCTTTTGCTGTGTTTGAACACAAGGTCAGGGCAGGTCTTCCTCAGTTCCCACAAACATTGCCTCTGAAAATGTGATTGAGTTAAATTATGTACTTTGGATGTGAAAACTCTTCCCTCTTGTTGCAAGTGGAAAGGTCAGGAATGAGTGGGTAACAATTTTATTCTGGGTAGGACCGCCTTCCCGTCACTTTTATTCATTACAGAATAGGAGAAGAAGTTAGAGAAAGTCAGCCTGACTTGTAGGACTTCCTGGGCATTTGTACAAACAGATCAGTTCTGAGGGCTGTCACATTCTCAGCTGTGTGTGAACAGACATTTTTCTAGAGAGGTACAAGGTGGTGATGAGTCCCTGTGCTGTTTGAGGAGTTGCCTTGTTTTCTTACCTAAAAAGAGTTGGAAGAGGAATTGTGTGCATTTAATTTTGAGCTTTTTGCATGATTTTCCCTTTTCTTAGCAGTGTTACCTTGCTGAAATTTAATTGCCAGGCTGGGCTGGCTTTTCCCCATGTCACATTGTGTGGGTTGTGAGTGGGTTGGCTCCAGGAACTACCAGGCAGAATAAAGGCTGAATTGGATTTTTCCCCCCATGGAAGAAGGAGAAGGAAATCCCAGAGCTGTTGAGAAACGCCAACACAATTTATGGCTGTTCTTCTGCTCTCCTTTAATTTTGTTCAGTGCTGATGGAGCACTTGCTACAGCAAGTTTTTGCCTCCAGGGCTGCAGGCAGTGTGGTGGTGTGTTTTGGGAAATACCAGCATACAGAGGGCCAAGCAGAGCCCTTGTGGTAACCAGCTGCATTGGGCCAGACTGTTAGGCTGTGGAAAGTCACTTTTGTGCTGGCAAATCTGCTTTGCTGTGGTAGAAGTTGTCTGGAGAAAGCATCTTCTGCAGATAGTGGATTACCAACTCCCTGAACAATTCAGAGTGAACCAAATTAAAGCATCTTGCTAAGGGTGTTGTTCCTATGCCTCTAAAGCACTGAAAGGCTTGGGGCATCACCACCTCTCTAGGAAACCTGTTCCAGGGTTTGACCACCCACTCAGTAAAGAAACGCTTCCTCATGGCTAGTCTGAATCTCTCCACTTGTTTCAGCTTTTGTGCTTGTGAGCAAGCTGGAAGCAGAAATTGGGAAGGTAATCAGGTTTCCCCATCATGGCTCTGCTGGGCTTTCCTTAGTGCGTGGTTTGGAGGTGCTGCCTGCCCATGGGCTGCATCTTGACAGAGTGGCTCCAGCATTGTGTGGAAGCTTACTGAGAGGGACCTAACTCATCAGCAAGTGGTGGTGAGCTCACACCCTGGCTTCAAAAATCATGACTCTGTCCCACCCATGACTCAAGAGGCCAAAAAAGCACCAGATTTAGAAAGGTACGTGGGAGCCTATGTATGTCTTTTGTTTTTCCAGCCTGGGCACATTATCAAGCCTTTCTCCACAAACACAAGGGCCAGGCATGCAGGAACAGATTCCCACATCAGCATTGATCATCTCTGCAGCAGTAATTTTACCAAAGCTGTATCACTTAACATGACATTATCTTATTAAAAAGAGTTGGATGGATTGAGCTGAACAGCAAAACTCTACCCAGGACTATTCTTCTGTTAATCTTGTGGGCTCAGGTCTTAAGATGCAAGTTCACCACTAAGGGATTCCTGTACATACCCTGCCTGCAGTTCACCAGATTTCAAGGAGATGAAATTAAGAAGATTGAAAACCCAGAACAATTGGTTTTGTCTGTTACAGAGAGTTTCTCTTGAAGCAGTCTTCAATCAAGGATGAAAAGGAATGGATCACAGTAGTTTAAAAGTGACAGGAGGCCGGAGCTGAGCCTAAAATACTTTGGTGGCATTCAGAGCTCAGAGATAAGTTCTGGATCAGGGACCTGTTGAACAATAAATGTTGCCTCCTACACCCTTTCTAGGAGAGAATGCAGCCCACACAAGTACACTGTTGCTTGTTTTTTCTCCTCTTGGGTGGCATTAAAACAGTCATCTTGGTCATAGACCAAAGGCAACCAAGCAGTTCCATCAAGTCTAGCCCACCTCAAGCTTTTTTGGGAGCTGCAAGTGGGGTGTCCTGGGGTGTTATGACATGGTGAGCTGCCCCACAGGGTGTTCACAGGGGTCTCCAGTGCAGAAGCCACCAGCATTGCTGGGGCTTCATGCCACTGTCTGCCAGGGAGATCGGTCATTGCAGAGTTGGTGGCTGGCATGACACTGGATATGAGCATTGCCCTGATCCCTTGTGTTATTGGAATGTGCTGGGCAAACACTGGAACGGGACACATTCCTGCAGGGCTTTAACAGGATCTCTTTCTCCTTTCAGTTTGAAATTGAGATTCAGAGGATTTCAGAAGCTTATGAGGGTTTGGTCAAGACCACCACTAAGAGGGAGTCCCTGGACAAAGCGATGAGAAACAAACTCGAAGGAGAAATTAGGAGACTTCATGACTTCAACAGGGATCTCCGTGGTATGTTACAGTTGTTTGTGGATTTTCCCCCCTTTGGTTGACATGGTGTTTCACTTACAAGCTCCAGAGCAGCAGGCTTTACAGGAGTGGCTTCATGCAATATTTAGATACACATCATGAGAAGTAAGGCCCTGCTCATTGGCATTATATAAAACTGCTGTCACCCTGCTGGTGGCAAAAAAACCTGGAAAGTGTAAGAATCGACTCCAGGTGGTGCCTTTGTGTTTAGCACTTGAAACTATGGATTTGACAGCGAGGCCACCAGTCACAGTATCCTGTTGTCTCAAACCGAGACACCTGCCCACTCCTAAAGAGCTGAAGAGCAAATTGTAATGTAGAGCAGTGCTGTGTTACCCATAAATCTCCAAGGTCACTGCCTTCACAGGCCAGTAGCCAGTATCAAAGGGTCTTTTTTTAAAAAAAACCTTAAAATTGAGGTTTGAGAAGGTTCCTTTTGAGAAAGGAAACAGAGGATATGTTGGGTAACTATAGCCCATCCAGATTTCTGATGGGGGGTACTTTGGTACTCACTGCTCCTGCAGTGAGGTGCCTTTTTCAAGCTGACCTAATGTTTTTTTGCAATGGTGTAAGTGGGTCACATTGTCTTTTTGAAGGGGGAAAGTTTCTGAAGGCAGGACTTTTCCAGGGGGAGCTATCCTTGGCTGCAGAAAATGCCCTCTTTCCCAGGGCATCCCCAAGGAGTGGTGTCACTGGGCTGGGGGCTCCCTTTCCCAGGATGTATTGCTGTACCAGAGGCAGCTCTTCACTGCAGGAAAGCAGCCGTCTCCTTACACAGTTGGGTAATTCAGATTGCAGATGCTTTGTGCATTTTGAGTAGTGTGAGAGATGATTGCCTGGGCATGTCAGCTGTGAATGGCAGAGACCTTCCCCCCAGTTTCTGTGAATCTGAATAACACAGCTTCATGGAAGAGGTCAAAGGCCTCATCTTTTATGTATGTGTCAGCCTCCATTTTAATATCTTCCTTCAGAGAGTCTATTTATACTTCTCTGCTGGCATGCATCTTATTTTCTTGGTTGGCCTACAATTTTATATACATATATTTATACTTGAAGTATTTCCTGTTTTTTGCAGAACGACTGGAGACAGCCAATAGGCAGCTGGCCAGCAGAGACTTCGATGGGCACGAGGATAAGGCAACAGAGGGCCTTTATGCCACTCAGAGTGAGTACTGTGCTGACCTGTTTGGAAGATGCAGATATATGCATATATATATATATATATATATATAGGCATATATACATAGTGGAATGGAGGTGAATACTTTCCTATTAATTGTTATCCTGCTTGTGGCTTGGTTTTACTCAGCTAATTCATCACATAGTCTTGTTTAAGCTGCAGACTGGATTGTTTGGGATAGGGTTTCTTCTCTCTGAGCACCAGAACCAAGCAGTGGGAGTTAATAGTAACACAATTTAGCTTATTTTTGATAAATATTTATCTGAAATGGTGAAGTGTTGCTTGCAGAGATAATCCCTAAAGATGCATGCTTTTTAGAGAAGCCAGATTCTTCTCTTGGCTGGGAAAAGCTCAGAACGAGCTCTGCTGACTAGTTGTCAGTGCCATGGTTTGACTAACAGCGGAAGGAGCAGAGCTCAACCATGCTTTTTACCAAGGACTGAAGTGACAAAGATTTTACAGCTTCTATTTCTATGGAAGCATCCATTCCCAATGCATTGTAGGCTCCCATAATGACTGGCCATCGTGCTGCTGATTTCCTTGGCATGCATTGATGTGTGTGTGACCATCCAACCTGAGCAGCTGGATGCTGTGTGGCAGTGTGTGGCTTCTTTTGTATCCTAAACATCTTCAGCATGCTTCCAGAAGGGCTTGGCCACCTGGAAGCTGTGCAGTATCTTGTGAGCTGAAATCCCAGTGAAGCTCATTGCTGTGTACAGCTCATCCTTCTGTTTTATTGCATCAAGAGCTTCCTTGGAAGACGAGCTGCAACTGCGGTGGAGAACCATCCACCTCCGTTAGCATTGCAGAGTTTGGTACTATTCAACATGCCTCACCACCAGCCCTGTAATGTCCAGCAGCTGCTCCAAATGCTGGAGAGCCTTCTCCTGGCTCCCACCAGCAGCAATGATGCCAGCACAGCTGATTGTTTGGTACACATGTGCACAAACCAGAAAAGAATCCTGTGATCTTTTCCGTGACGCGTTAGCTTTGCCGTATTAGCAAACGGCATAAAGGTGTGTAGATACTCTGCAAACCCAGTGGGATGATCTCTTAAGGAAATGGCTTTGCTGTATAGATCTTGTCATCCTTGGGAGGAGTTCAGGTGGGATAAGCTGCTCAGTAGAAACTGGGGACTGGGATCTGCTGTCTTCATGTAGGGACAGCCTGGCAGTGTTGCTATATGCTATTAGCTACAAGGAGGAGTCAAATCCCCAGGATGGGCTCAGTTTGAGTTCTTTTCCAGTACATAAACATGCTCTGTGCTTCTACTGATAAATATCTAGCAGTGAAACTTTGTGCTGTGCACTCAGCATATTGCTGCAATCAATTCACAGCTTGCAAACAAATATAGCTTTTTGGATCCTATCACGTAAGAAGGTCTGGATGCTTGGAGTGTCTCCTGGCTAGGCCAGCGAGCTAAATGTTACTAATGCAATGCAGAGTGCTTCCAAGAATAGAAAAATGGGCACATGTAAATCAGGTCCTCTTCAGTCATGTTCTTTGGGCTGCTGGGACATGCACAGTACTGACCTCAATATCAGGGTGTCTGCCTAAAACACCCCTCTCAGAGTCCATAAAAGGTTCTGCTTGGAAATCCTCTGTTGCTGACTCCATTTATCCACTGATGTTTGTGTGTGTCTGAGTCTTCCACTGGGGCAGACCGTGGCTGGGTTTCAGTTGTACCTCACTGCTGACCTGGGGGTTTTTGCTGGCACAGTTTTTATCTTCTTCTTGTCTTTTAATGGGATACACAGGCAGAAAACTGAAAAGAATGAAACTGAATTTTAGCTGCTTTAAATACACTGAGGTTGAAATAGTCATTTTAGAAGAAGAGAAAAAGGTTTGTTGTGAAGGTGATGTTTTGTTGTTTTTCCTAAGAGTAGCAGGTTATTAAGTAAATGCAGTTAGTAAATGCAAATCTTAATTTTCATTAGGAAAGCAAAAGCAGATTTTTAGTCCCTATGTTTTTGGAAGGCATGGCAAACTTGTCTGAAGTTACATAAGAAGACTCCAACATGAGCAGTTTCCTAGAAGGTGTCATTTTTAAGCCACTCCGGTGATGAACTGAACAAAGAAAGATTCTTGAGGCTGGTAATACTGCATCCCAATTTTTCAATGGTAAAACTCCAGTATTGGGAAAAACTCACTGAAAAAGAAATCTGGTAAGGCAGGATGTTCAAGGATCATTTCTCAGCACCTCACAGAGCTTTCCATTAGCAGTGCAACAGTGCAGATCAGTCATGTGCTCTGAGATGGAGACTGCAGGTGACAATCTTATTCTTTACAATAGTGATAGACAAAGCCAGGCCGCATACCTCTAAGTATTGAGTGCTAGGTAGGGCTGGAAAATACTCACACTGTATTAATTTCAAGATAATGAAGTGATGTTTTGTCAGGGAAAAGGGTTTTTTTAAGGAAAGCCATGAAGCAGCAATTGATGAAGGCATATGGGCCCATACAAGCAAGAGAAGAGACACTTAGGAGGAGGCTGAGAGATGCTGTGTGGAAAGGAAGAGGCAGGAAGATGGAGGATGGTTTCAAGGGCATAGGGCTGAGAGAAAGCTTGCAATGATGTATCTTGGGAAAAATATGTTTTGGTGGAATGTGAGAATTCTGTGTGTTTTGGGGGGATTTCTGAACTGTGGGAGCACTGCTTTTTCAGGTGTCTCAGACAGATTGAGGTCTGTGCCCATCCACATGGCTCCCCATCTGTTAGTATCTCTGTATCTATCTGTTAGTATCCATGTATTTCCAGGGATACATGGACAGTTTTAGCAGTGTGTTGGTAGAGCCTTTGCGCTTTGTGGGAGTGTTCAGTTCATGTGCCATGAACTTGTGCATATATCTCTGTCCCAAATATCCCAGGCAAAGAAATGTTCCCATTTCCAGATCAGAAGTAATCAGGAAATAATCTGCATTGCTGCTCCAGGCCTCCTTTTGCCCAGCTTTCTCAGCATCAAAGCACAGCTGCAGAGGACTGAGTGAGGCTTGGACAGATGGACAGTAGCTCTGTTGCTCTTCTGCAGGGAAATGTCTGGGCCTGGCAACCTGGCCCTGTTTAATGTGTAGAGAATTTAGTAAAGCTGTGGAAAACCTTCTCCTGTTTGGCTGCTTGGTGTAAATACTGACTCATTTATTTTGCTTATTATTATGGGGTGGGTACCAGCAGCTGAGAGGTCTTCAGAGCAGGCAACAAGGTCCTGTCCTCATTTCAGATTCCTTCTGACAGTCAGTCTGGGGAGGCTGTCAGAGCGTGAGGGCCCATCCTGCTCTTGATCCCGGTCTCACAGCCATGGCTGTTTGGGAAGGTTGGGCCACCGGAGTTGGCTGGGACACAGCTTGATCTAGGTGAGCAGAAGAGGTGACTCTTGTGCCCCATCCTGGTACACCAGCTGGTCTGAGGGTACAGCACCTGCCATGGTGTACACCTGTGACCAGGGACGGCGGATGGCAGAGCTCCTCCACACACTTGTGTGTCAGGAGCTGCAAGAGTGACGAGAGGCTAAAGAAGTCCCTCAGGTTTCACTGAGGAAAGGCATGGTCACTGGAAGGCATCTGTGGAATTAACAGCTGTGAGTCAAGAGCCACCACTGGGAAATGAAAACCTGCATAAGAGAAATTGTTGGAAGTGCTGCAAGGGATGTGCTATGGGAGCCACTCTTGCTTGCAGGAAATCTCCTGCAGCCAATCAGTCTCCGGCTGCTGTAATTTGATATATTTTCTTCTGCCAGCAGTGGTCATTTTGTAGTAGCAAGGACTGTCTTTAAAATATGTCCATGTTGCCACTCTACAACATCAGAGCAAGGCAAAAATCAGCTTGGGATGTATTGAGATGGTCATTAAATTGGTCAAGATGGTCATTAAGTTGATACTCAGATGTAATGTGTGCTAAGGTGTGAGTCACATCTGAGTTACACTGAGTCTGTGTCATCTCATGCCTTTGTCTTTTTGTCTAAAGTTTCCATTTCAAAGCAGATTCAAGACTTGTCTACATTTAATGCACTTGCCCAGCCTGACAAGTCAGAAAGCCTGTTTGAGAAGTCCTGAAGCAGCCTCCTTGCTTTATCCCATTTCCTCTAGCCAGCTGGAATACAGGTGTAATATCCACAGTGTGTGGAGGTACAACAGTCAGAGGCAGTCTGTGAGCTGCAACAGTGAAGCCTTTTGGGTACTGTTCTGTAATGGGGTATGGCAGTGACCCAGCAGAACATAGAAATAGTTATTAATTAGAGTCCTTTACTTAAAAAGGTGTATACAAGGGTAGTGCAGTAAAGCAGTGTTTTTAGGCTTTAGGGATACTTTGTTTGCACTTGAAGAGAATTTAAGATATGTTCAACTAAGTCCTTCATCACTAAAAATTAATGCATGTAAAGAACTTATAAAATGTACCTCTAGGATTTTACAGGATGAAGCTATGAAGCTGACATGGAGAAGGGTTGAGAGCTGTTCAGGAAATTTTTCTTGCCAACTTTCTAGTGGTGATTATTTTGTGTATTTGTGTGTAATTTGTCCTCTTTTGGCAGGATAGAAAGCACAATGCAAGGGTAGGCTGAGGACTTCAAGTTCCATGAATGGAAGTTGAAAATGAAGATCCCAAGTCCTGTTTTGCTATGTTTTCCCCATGTGTAACATGAAACATGGGTTTCAAATCCAGAGCAGAGCATGTGTGGTCCCAGCATGAGGTGGTGGAGTGGAGGGCTGAAATAGCATTCATCTTCCAGCTTCCTCACCCTCTAATGACATTAGCTCCCTGATAATTTGCCCAGATTTACACTTTTCTACAATACATACTAATGTTCCTTCTGGCTAATCTGATTGAAGTAAATATTTTTGCATTGAAGGAAGAGGTCTGCATGTCTTGTATAAAATCCTTTACCAACAAGGGAAGAAGAAGGCCACCATCATCCCAAGATGGCTCATGGTAGCAGTCAGTAGTGCAGTGTCCACAGCACTCACTGGGCTTTGCTTGTGGGCTTTGCAGTGACCAGCATGATGGTACTGCTGCCAGCAGTTTTTATGAGGTGCTGAGTTCCTCCTTTTAGGATAAATGAGGAGACAGGTGGGTGGGTTTGGGCTTACCTTGTCCACTTTTGCCTTGTACACATGGCTCAGCTTGTCTACATCTCACCTTGCTGCAGGCATCTGCTGATGGTGCATGAATTAAACCTGTTCTCATCCCACCTGACATTGAGGAAGAATGTGGCCCTGCTGGGGGTAGTTCAGGTCTAAAATGGAATGGCTTTGGCCATGAGAAGTTTTCTGACCCTGCTTGGGAGAAGGTGGCTGGGCTTCCAGCTTGAGTGGCCACATTTGGGTGGCATGGGCAGGATGCTTGGGGCAGGTTTCCCATGTTTCAGTGTTTTTGAAGCAGCTTTTCGCTTCAGTTAAAAAATAATAAATTATGTAATGCTATGTTTTAAAAATCAAGAATCAAAACAACATTTAATTGATGCCGAATAAATTTTTGGAGGAAGTTTTCCTTCCTGGAGGTTTTCCAAGTATCTATTTTTGTTGTCATTCAGAGCGAAGGCCAGATTTTGAAATTTCAGATGTCACTGAAAGAAACCTCAATCCTCTGCTCACTCCAGTCATTAACTGTTTGTGTTCTGACATCAGGGGTCCAGTGATTGGCCTGTGACACTCGTGTTCCCAGAAATGGCTTCTCAGCACTGTCAGGGCAGAAGCAGATAGAGCCAAGCATTTCCCCAGGCAGCTTGCCAGCAAAGTCAATGGTGGGCCTGCAGTTTGTTGCTGAAGACAAAGATGTGAGCAGAGTTGACTGAATTTAGCCAGTTGTTTATTTTTTAATGTTGTTTTAAATCTTACCCAAAAAAGGGATGATTTTTCAGCACAGAGGTTATCTACATGCTTTAGTCTCACTTGTGATGCTTAAGGGGAGCAGAGGGGAGCACTGGTCACTGGATCCTTATGTCCTGCAGGTCTGGAAGGTCACCCAGGGCCACCCTAGGTCTGAAATAGTTCCCATAGCCTTCCTTCTTTCTGTATGGTCAGAGGAAGCATGTACAGAGGCCTCCTCCTTGTTACTGTTTTCCCTGCTTTCCATTTTCAGGCTGTCCAGGACACATTTGTGTTTACTATTTGGCTTCTTCAAATTTTCTGTATGTCATGATCTCCATCCTTGCAAATAAAAAGCAGAGCCCACATCCATGGGGCTGAGGTTTCTTGCCCATTACAGAAGACAGCAGCATCAAAGCTGGCAGCTATAAGCAGCTCTTGATGGAGGGTGTTGTGTAAAAAAGGGGCAGTTGGTACAAGCCACAATGTTTCTGGGGGATGTGCTAGCAGTTCAACAGAATGGAAAGCTGTGAGGAAGTGCTGGGGGCCACAAGCACTGCTGGTGCAGATGCAGCCCAAGCTGCCCCTGGTCTCTGCTGCTGGTGTAAGGCTGGGCACTGAGGGGCTGAGCCCTGCCAGTAGAAGCTCCTTGCCTGCTGTGTCTCAGCACTGTGTTGTAAAGGCTCCGCTCGCTGCTGCTTTTCATAATTTTTGTTTTTCTAGGGAGGTGACAGCTTACCTCTGGTGTGTGGCCTGGGACCTGTGAGCTGTCCTCATGGAGTGGCTCTTGTTCTTGCCTTTCTTTCAGACAAAGAGAACTTGAAGGAGAAGGAAAAGTTGGAGATGGAGCTGGCAGCTCTGCGTTCAGCCAATGAGGACCAGCGGAGGCACATTGAAATCCTTGACCAGGCCCTAAACAATGCACAAGCCAAGGTTATCAAGCTGGAAGAGGAGGTGAGGCATGGACAATATTTCTGTGCTCTGAGGATAGACATAGCTCATGGTTAAACCTTTCTCCATCCAAGTCCTGATTCTCTTCTATCCACAGGGTGCTAGGTCTCCTGTTTCCTTGCAGTTGCCCTTTTATAGAGAAAATGTGTAGTTACACAATACTGAGCCAAACAAGCAAGCAAAGGAGACTATATATGTGTCTAGAGCAAAGCCTTCAAATGTAACCAGGAACAAGATCAAATTCTAGCTGGTGGCTGAGGTAATGGTAGGATTTAACAGAAAAATTGAATAACAAACTGACTACTCACTGGTCTGAGTCTGTGATAGAGACATGTGGTGTTAGTGCATCCCATTTCTCACCAAAGAGTACCAGAAAGCTTTTGAGATGCACACAGCAGTGCAGGCCTTGGTGACTTCTCATCTTAAAATGTCTGGCCGATCATCAGTCTGGCTGGAAGCAGACTGACTAACCAGAATTTAGAGTTGCAAGTTTTATTTGAGAACTGAAGAAAACCTATCAGACTGTGAGACCCAAGAAGTGCAAAAATCCCAGTAAGCCTGATAATGAAAATAGGTATTCAGATAGGAAGTGAAATCCCAGGCACAGGGCGCTATTCAAACTGACGACAGAACTGACGACAGAAGCTGAAACTAGACAAATTCATAGTGGAAATTATGCTCAGTTTTAACTATATCTAAGAGTGATGTTATCAGTTCTCCATTACTGGTGAAGAAAGTCTCAATTTATTGTATTCCTTAAGGACCTTCAAATCAGGAGGTGTGGATCTAGTAACTAGTTGAAACTCTATGCGTGCTAGCAGATCGGGCAAAACTGTCAAAACAGGCCCTTTTGACCTTATAAACCCCTAAAATCTCTGTCCCGGGGACCAACAGAGGGAGAATGTTTTATGGGAAGTAAAAGGAAAATGTTTATGGGAAGTAAACAGAATGTTTTATGGGAAGTAAAAGGAAAATGATCTTTAGTACCTAAGTGGCCAGGTCGTTGGTGGCAGGAAGGCCGTTGATGAACCTCTGCCCTAGCAGATTGGGTAGAGGTTCAGGCTCTGGCACAGACTGTTGGCAGGATCTTGGGCAGCTCTGTTGCCCTTCAGAGCCTCATTTTCCACCTGCGCCCTCCCCAGGGCTTGCCAGGGGAGCAGGAGATGCAGGGGGTCTTGTGGGGAGCAGAGAAGGCCTTTCCCAAATACTTGCAATTAACTTAAGTGCCATTCGTTGTCTTGGAAAGATGAAGGGAGAATTGACCTCTGTGATTTTTGAATGTTTTTTACTGACAGTAAAATGACAATGACAGACTTTTAAGGTTACTTAGAGTCTGGAAGCTTTAAAGTGCTATATGTGAGTGCTGAAGACATTGCTGGTTTGTACCTGACCAATGGCCCATTCTGACTCTCTGTTTGGAAACATTTTAAGAACTCCTCATTTCCTCAGATGGATGCACTCAGCAGCAAGAAGAGGATCACATTAAGTTTAACTGCTCCTTTGTTAGTTAGGCTAAAGCCTGCTCACCATCTGGGTGTATTTGGGGCAGTCCTTTTGGGGTAGCTGCAGGAGCCAGCATATCTTTAATCTGTACATAATTCACTTGACACTCTTCGGCTGCAAGACAACCTGAGGTTTTCTATTTGCATTTCATTACAAAGGGCTGAATAAAGGAATGGTTTCGGTGGCAATGCCTGCTTCTACACTCATGGCATCATGCAGGGGATGGGAAGAAACAGTGTTTAGCTTGTGTCTGGTCCACAGTCTGTCAGTGTGGTGCTGACAGGTAATACTGAGTTGCTGAGTAGAGACTAGTGAAGGCAGAAGCATTTATACAGTGATCTCCAGGCAGGTGGTTCAAGAACCTACCTTGTGTCTGCTGTGTTGTAGTAAATATGTTTGCAGCCTTAGGGCTCTAAGAGCTTGGCAGTAGTCAGGTTTTAGTCTAGTCATCCAACAGACATGTTCCTCTGCTGGATGCTGGATTGTGGACTGGTAGAGCTGAGGAGAGGTTAGATGTTCCCCTCTAGGGAGCTCCTAACCTGCCCAGGGCATGGCAGGAGTCAAGGAGGTGGTAAATTCCTGCCTGGGGCACTGTAGGTGTTACAGAGGTGTTAATCTCCTGCCTTGGGCATGGTAGGTCTCAGAGGTGACATCTATAAAAGTGATGCCTTGGTATTTGCCAGAGTATATCAGAGTCCTCAGCCTGACAAACCCATGTTGATCTGGTACCTTTTAACTAATTTTTTTCATTCTAGAGGCAGTTCAAATGAATTTTAGCCCAGCTGCTGTGTTTTAATTGTTCAAGGCAATGTCAGGCAGCTTGAGTGAAGTGCAGTTAATCTGAGGCTGCCAGCAGGTGCCCAAGCTCCAGGACTCACTTTCCCTTTTGTCCTGTTTCATGCCTGAATCAGAGCACCTTTTCAACAGTCTCCAGTGTTTCTGGATCTTACTTAGACACATGCAGAAGATAAGCTGTAGTGTTAAACCTTCATTTTAAACCAGGGATTTTTACTGTAATTCAGAATATATTGAGGAAAACACAAATTCAGTCAAATCAAAATGACTGTTATTATTGTTAACAGAACTCCAGCTCATACACTGCTTTGTTAATCTGCCCAGATTTCTTCTACCACCAGCATGTAATTAACAGTGTTTTAAATCAAGCCTTGAGAAATAAGCAGTAGCTGCTAAGTTGAATTAACATAAGATAGTGTTCTGTATAAATCTGCATTATCCTGAGTACCTGCTAGTAGAAGGATTTAATTCAAAATGTGTAGGTGGTATTACCACCACATATCATTTAGCAGACTGCTGCTGGAATCATGTGTCTGTTCCATGCTTTGAATAGAAAACTGAATAATTGGAGAGAGCTCAGAAAGCAGCTGTATCATTTATTTGGGGTCCAGAAGCTGTTCTTTGCTGGGAAGAATTACAGTGAAAAGTTGTCTGAGTTTCGGTCTGTGCACATGAACATGAATCACTGAATGGTTATGATTAGAAGGGACGAGGACAACAGTGGGTCTTCTGGTCCAACCCCCTGCTCAGGCAAGGGTCAGGGTGCTCAGGGTCATCCTAGAGCACATGGCACAGGATTGTGTCCAGATGGTTCTTGATTATCTGCAGTGAGGGAGGCACCACAACCTCTGGTCAATCTGTTCTGGTGCTCGGTCACCCACATAGTAAAGAACCCTCAGGTCCTTCTCTGCAGAGCTGGTTTCCAGCAGGGCAGCCCTCATCCTGCACTGGAGTATGGGGTTATTTCTCCCCAGGTGCAGGGCTCTGCATTTGCCCCTGATGAATTTCAGAAGGTTCCTCTCTGCCCATCTCTCCAGCCTGTCGAGGTCCTTCTGGAGGGCTGCACAGCCCTCTGGGGTATCGGCAACTCCTCCCAGCTTTGTGTCTGCAGGCAACTTGCTGAGGAGGCATCTGCACCTTCACTCAAGTCATTGGTTCATAGGTTTACAAAGCTGGGCCCAATCTTGAACCACTGGTGACAAGCCTCCAACCAGACCCTGTGCCACCTGGGATCTGCCAATTCTCAATCCTCCTGACTGTCCACTCATCCATGGTTCCTGAGTTTACCCATGAGGATGTTGTGAGAGACAGCATCGTGAGCCCTGCTGAAGTCAAAGTAGACAATATCCACTGCTCTCCCTTCATCCATCCAGGGATGGATGAAGAAGGGATTGCTGCAAGAGAGATTAAACATTGCTATTTAACATAAGAGGAATAGTGAGATGCAGTGTTTGGAGGCTGAAGCTGAGCAAATCAGGCTGAAAATAAAGAGTTAAGAGTAATTAACACTGAAACTATCCACTTAGAGGGATAGTGGATTCTCCATCTCTTACAGTCTTTCATTCAAATCTCATATCTGTGGAATTCAATTGTTCAAACTGGAGTTACAGTTCTAGCACAGATATTTTTCCAAGCCCACTCATCTTTACTCAGATTTATTTGCTTGCATGATCTTCTTTTAGCCTTAGCTCTTCTTCATCTTTATTTTCCTAATCCCCCGGACAAGGGCAGTGTTCAGGCAAGTTTGCTGATCTAGTGAAGAAGTGAATTGTTTAATTAAATGCTTCTTGCTCTGGTAGATCACAGTTTGGAAACAGAACAAGAAGTAATTTGCTTAAATTGCATAAGAGAAAGCCAGATTAGGCATTAGGGTAAAAGTTTTCTGGCAGTAAAGGAAAATAAGCTGTGAAGTAGTTTGGAGGGCTAGGTCATGTAGTTCCTACCCGTGGGTGATTTTGTAAACAGCTTATACAGATATGTGCCAGGTTTTATGTACAGTTGATCCTACCATGCAGCAGGAGTATGGATTGGTACCTTTACAGTTGCCATCCAGTTCTGGGGTTTTTTGGAGTCTGTGTGTCTGTGAGGTGTTGGAGCTTAGCGTCACATGTCTCTGATTTTAGCCATCCTTCCCTTATGGATCCATGCTTCACTGGGCAACCCAAATTAATTTGAATTACGACATTTTATACTTTGTGTTTTAAGTGCTTTGGTGACTTTTTTTTTTTTTTTTGTTTATGAATCTACATGCCGAAGAGAAAAGTAAGAATTGGCTCTAGAACCTCCCTATAAGCTTATGAATGTGAGAACTGTCTTGTTGCATATCTCCTGCAAAATTGTTTTCAAAGGTGGTGGTGGTGGGCACGTGAGCACTGCCTCACCCACAAGGGCAGAGGTGTGTGAGTGTGAACCCTGGGGCCAAGAGGGCTGCTCCAAAGCCAGGTTCTGGCTGCTGTGATACAGATGGACCCTGCAGGATTTGGCAGGACATGGGAGAGCAGATGAGGTCTGCTGCCAAAGAGAGACCCTGGGGGAGCTCCCTAACCCTCTCTATCTGTGCTGGTGTGGCTGGAGGTGACACAAACACCTTCCTACTGCCAAAATAGCACTTTCAGCAAGAAGCCTCTGCTGTGTGGGTCTTGCCAAGTGGTGAGCTCCTGAGGAATGCAGTCTTCATGCTGCTGCCAGAGACTAGTGGGGTTTATAATCTCATTAATTTTCAGGGAAAGCCGAGGGAGCTGTAAGCATTACCCTAGATTGCAGCAGGGCTAAGGAGGTCACTCTGCCAGTTGCTGGTGCCCGGCATTAGGGAGGTTTGTTTAGACCAAGCTATGTTTTTGCTGTGAGCAAGGCTGTATTTCACTTCACCTGTGGCATGGATGGATTTAGGGTGACAGAAGAGGAATTTGTACCCCTTTTGGGGTATACTGCTTGAGCAATCTCTGGCTGTAAAACCCTGCATTGCAAAATCCTTGTGTCATGTTTAGCCCTTCAGTAATTGCATTATAGATGTAAAGAGGGCCTGGCTTTAGCTGCCAGGACATCCCATCTACAGATCACATGGACAAGGCTGTGAGCACGATAGAGTAGGTGGAGTGCTTCTTGCTGCTGGCACTCCACTTGTTCCACCTGTGTTAAGCAAATATGCAGGAGTGAAGAAAGAACCCCTCTCTGTGGGTGCAGGCAGCGTGCCGAGTGTCAGCAGTCAATAACGGGGACTCCTCTTAACTGAGTCCATCCTGTGTGTCTGCCCAAAGAGTATCCACCAACATGACAGCTCTTGCTTAGAAATGGCCTGGGGGGTTCGTGGTTAGCAGATCCCCAGTGGGTGGAAGATCTGGGGCAGCATTCCTTCCAAAAAGGGTAGCTGTGCCCCAGCAATGCCAGCTGTGCACATTCCCTGCCCATCAAAGAGACACCATCCTTTCCCTAGAGAAACTCTTGGACGCAAATGACCAAAGCCATGCTCAAGCCCAGTGCATGCCTGCACGTACACAGGGGTCCCAGTGGCCCAGGGTGGGGCCCAGTGCCCTCCAGCCTGCTGACCCCTGTGCCCCACAGCTGCGCAGGAAGCAGGCCTACGTGGAGAAGGTGGAAAAGCTGCAGCAGGCGCTGACACAGCTGCAGGCAGCCTGCGAGAAGAGGGAGCAGATGGAGCGGCGGCTGCGCACACGCCTGGAGCGAGAGCTGGACTCGCTGAGGATGCAGCAGGTGAGGACAGGGTGGTGTGGGCAGGGCCCCAGCACGGGGCCTTTGGTGCTGATTTGAACAGAGATGGTCACTTGCAGCCCTGCCAGGTGACGCCTTGTCTTTGGATTCGGGTTGTTGGGCTTTCCTCCTAAGGCATTCCTTTGGATAGGGTCATTGATCACTGGAAGTGTTCAAGGTAGTGTTGGATGAAGCTTTGAACTCGTGAAGTTTTCCCTGCCCATGACAGGAGGGGTGGATTTGGATGATCTTTGAAGGTCCCTTGCAACCCAAATCATTCCATGATTCTTATTCCTGATCTTCAGCAGAGGATGGGGCTGTTCTGCTGTGGGGCTCTGGATACAGCTGAGCCCTGCCTGCTGCTGGGCTGAGATGTCCTGGCTCCCCTGCCCAAGGGCAGGCAGGGGAAAATGTCCTTCCATATTTCTCTCTCTAGCAATGACAGATTGTGCAAAAAACAGCTCCACGCAGAATGAGGAGAGGAAAGGTACATGTGAGATTCACCCCGAAAATTTTAGCCCATGTTTCATTGAAAAGGCCAAGTGGGATGAAGAGGGGTCTGGTAGGAGCAAGATCTAGGCCCATATTTGTTCTGTGCAGAACTTGAAGTATGTGGTTCACAGAAACTTCAACCCCTGACAGATCTGGAGCCAAGTGATATCATCTTCAGACAATAAATTATTTATATATCACTCCAGTCCAGAATGGGCTAGGAGTATAGCTTTGAATTTGTGTGTATGTCCCCTTGTTTTTTGGCAGCCCTGTGTCCTTTGAGGGGTATTGCTATGCTTGTATTTTATGCAGTTACTCTTTTGTTATAACACCTTCATCCCTAAGTCACAAAGTCCAGTCATCTTGAAAAGAAAAAAAAAAAAAAAATGAGGAGGTTGCAGGGAGAATTTCCAGGCTGCAGCCTGCACCAAATGCCAAATACATGGGCATTGGCCCTGGAGGAGAGTGAGCAGATATGCTAAATGTATCAAACTACAGCTTGGGGAAAAACCAGCAACATAAGCAAAGCATGCTGCTCTTGGAACTCTTGAAGCGCTCACTCGTATCTGTCATCGCACGCATCTGCTACTATAACCTTTCCTTATTTATAAGCCATTAGTGGACACCAAAGCAGCTGTTACACAGAGCTTGTGCTGCCAGAAAGCAGAGGGGCTGAGCCTGCTGGCAGCATGCCATTGGGAAATAGCTCTACGGTCAGGGTCAGTGTCAGGGGTTTGCAGAGTCATGGGGCAGCCAGACCTGAGAGCATCCCCTTCCTTCTGGCAGCCCCAGGGCAGGGCAGGTCCCCCAGCACTCTGCCTGAGGTATCACTCTGCTGCTGCTCCCTGCAGACCCTTCTCATTCATCTCTACTCTTTCCTGCTGCCATAGAAGTGTTTTAAGTCTTTCTTGCCCAGTCCACCATGGGCTTGGTGTTCAAGTCTTCTCAGTTCCCCTTTAGCCAGTGCTCTTCCAAAGAAATTACATAGAATATAACATGCTAATGCCATTTGAGTAAAGAACATCTGAGAAAAATACAATTTAAATTCACATGACTGTAAAACTAGAACTAAGGCTGGGGTACACAGACAAATTGATATATTAAAAAACAGGGATGGACTGCTGCTGAAATCCTTGTCTTGCAAGTTCAAGATATGTCTGTTCATTTTGGCAGAAAATTCTTCTGTAATTTACATATTGTTTAATTTAAAAAAAATTTTGGTACCGTAATTAGGAATTGGTTGTTGGGTGGACATAATTTTCAAATGCCTGCACCCATTCCATCTAATCAGTTTTAAGAGGAAAGATACTCTCAACTTCTTGTCTCACCTGTAAGCTTTGGGAGAAAACTTTGGGGTATTTTTACTATTTTTATCTATACTGTTTATGAGCAACAGTGTTGCAGAGAATCACTTTACATCAAAATACCCCAGCTTTTTGCTTCAGAGCTGTCTTCTCTGAGTAATCAAAGTTATAGCTACTGAAACACTTTCTCATTGCAGAGAAAAAAAGGTGATTTTATTTTCTCATTTTTACCAGAGTGAGCAGAAGGGACCCAACACACAAAGAGCCAGAATCTCTTCTGTCCCTGGCTTGCTGGTAGCTGAGTCCAAATGGCAAATCTTCCTTATCGCTGACACATGAATTGGGACCAATAAACAAACTCTTTCAGTCAGCGCTGCAGGCTCAGTGTGCAGGGCTGGCAGATGTTTTGACTCAGAAGATGACAAGCTCCTGTGATATCTTAAGGTACCATTTGTAGATCAGGACCCCACTTCCAAAATACTACCTTCCTGACCGAGGTTTGACAATATTTTTGCAGGAGCAGAGTCACAGCTGTTGTTCCCGAGGGCCACTCCATACTGCGTTTCCAGAAAGCATCTTCCAAACATGTTGTTACTGCACCAGAGGCAAAGGCTGCAGCCCTTTCCTGGTAGCTCTAGTTTCAGTGGTACAGCTTTGCCAGTGGAACTTCAAGGTGCAGCATGACTGAGAAGCCAGTGCTCCTGAGACATAGTTTCCTCTTTAGCACAATACTGTTCACCATGGAGTATAACAAATCTCTTGCATATTTTTTTAATTTAAATTAATTTATTTCTACTGAGTTCTCCCAGAGCTTCATACGTCTCTCCTCGTTGTGCACTCATCCCTCTGCTGAGCCAAGGACTAGATCTCCCTCTTCCTCCCTATCAGCAGTGAGAGGAGCTCAGGGTAGCTACCCATGCTGCTTAGGTGACTTAATTAAGTGCTGTAACTGGATGGAATAAATCCTGCCTGGACAAGCACTTTTCTTGCAGCATAGATGGAAAGAGTTACCCACCCATTGCTGCTTGTCAGCATCCCATTGGGAGCCACCCCACAGGTGCCTGGGAATCTTCTGCCCCTCTAGTTAGAAAGTTAGCTGTTACACCACAGAAAGCATCCCCTGAGGGCACAAGAGAACTAGTGTGCCAGAAGGGACAAGCTTAAATGCATGGCTGGGATATTTTCCCAGCTGCTGCTTTAAACAGGGTACTTGTAACTAGGTCACAAGGTGCTTTTTTTTCAGCTTTAATATATAAACCCTCTGGTAATAACTGCCTGTCCATACTTAGCACTGCCCAGCCATTGGCATGAAGTCCCAGCAAGAAGAATATCTTTTAAAGCTTCATTGCTTCTTTTCCTACCAACTTTTTTTCCTACTTTTTCCCTTGGCTTGGGGTATCCCAGGAAATCTCTGCACATCCAGGGTAGCAGCCAAATCCCTGCTTCTGTCAGCATGGTCTGGGGAATCATGTGCTAGGGTTGCACATATGGTCAACGTGCCTGTTCTCCTTCAAGCTAAGGGGTTTAGCCTGGGATTTCCACCTGCCCTTGTCAGGAGACATGGGGATGTCTTTGTGTGTGCCAGAAAACTGAGGAAGAAAGGGTCAGCGTGCCATGCTCGGCAGGGCATGAATATCTGTTACTGTTTCACTGGCAGAGGCAGGGCAGCTACCAGGCAAGCAGCCTTCCGGAGCATAACGCCCCAGCACTCATGGAGCTGGTGCGGGAGAAGGAGGAGAGGATCCTGGCCTTAGAAGCTGACATGACCAAGTGGGAGCAGAAGTATCTGGAGGAGAGCACCATCCGGCACTTTGCCATGAACGCTGCGGCCACAGCTGCAACGGAGAGGTAAGGTGACCTTGCTGCAAGCAGGCAGCTCTGTTCACCATGGAAAGCATGGCAAAGTAGTACAGAATGGGCGCTCTCTTAAGGCTGCATGTTGCTTGCCTTGCCCTGCTGAGTGACACTGCAGGGCTAATGCACTTCTCCATGAGTGCATTCACTGTCATGACAGTGAAACAGAATAGTTGGTTGAGACAGGGTTTATCCTTCTGACCTGGTCCAAAAATTTATCAAATCTAGGCATCAGATTGAAGCAATGGCCTCAATTTGGCAGTCCCAAGGTGCCAAATTACACAGCACAGGTAAGGCAGCTCCTCCCAGTACCCTGTTAGAGTGAGCAGGGATGTGGTATATGGCTACACCTATCCCATGGCCTGCAACAAGGTTGTTTAACCTAGTTTTAAAGACCTGTAGTAAGGGAAATTTTATTGCCTAAATAACCCCTTTTCACCACTTCATTAATCTTCAAACTAAAATGTTTTTCTTGATAGCTGAGCTAAACTTCTTCACTGCAAATTACCTCCATTGATTCTTGTCCTTCCCAGACATACAGGATGAACAACTGACCGCTGTTGATGTTTAAAAAGCCTTGTAAATATTGGAAGACAGATATCCCCTGTTGTATTTTCCCTGGTCTGAATTAGCTTCCTCCCCATAGCCATTCCTGACTTTCCCTGGTGTAAACCCTTTCCCATTCACATTCTGGACTACCTGTCTCTAGTTTGTCTGTGTCAAAGCGTGGTGGCCAAAAGCACAAAAGGCAGTGACACTTCCCAGTGATCAGGCAGAAGGGATAGTTTACTTCTCACCCCAGTTTCTCAGGAACCAAATCCCCAGAAAACATCCTAAAGTGAGTTTTCCCTTTGAAATGTGTTTAGATGTGTGACTCAGGACAGACTTTCCTTTCGCACTCCAGTATAGGCAGCAATTACTGTGCTGTTTTTCAACTTTCAAAGTGTAGAGTTTTGTTACAGGTTCATGATGTAGTCTTGTTGACTTGGGATCTGGTGAGTGGGTCCCTCTGGTGTCTGACCCTATCCTTCTGGGTGGCTGTTATCCCTGTGTATCCCTATCCACCCACGACTCCAGCATGCTCTCTGTTCCTTTAACCCAGTTAAATTGATGGCATTAATGACCCAGCCAAGAGTAGCCTGCAACAGGATGCCCCGATGCCAGGTAGCCATCCGCTTAACGGACAGCATTGCTGGCTTGCTCTTTGAACATGGGTTTGGGGTTTTCTTTGCAAGTTTCAATCTCACTTGCAAAGGCCACCCTCACAGTCTGAGGAGCCTGACTCCCCGTGGTGAACCTCTTTGCCAGGGATGCCTCGGCCCCGAGCCACTCGCACAATGGCAGCTACGGCGAGACGGCGCTGGAGGTGCGGGGCTGGCAGGAGGAGGAGGAGATCGTGCAAGCCAACCGCCGCTGCCAGGACATGGAGTACACGTAAGGGATATGCCCTGCCATTCCTGCTTGTTGGGCTGTTGGGGCTGGGTTCAGATAAACCAGGGTGCCCTTCAGTTCCTTCCTACGTGCCTGGAAAGGATGGGCTTGGCTTCAATTTGACTTAGTTTTGCTCTTCAGCATTCTAACAGGGATTAAAGAGTTGTTGTCATTACATAACTTTCTCCCTACCTTCCTGTTAAGCCTTCTGTGGCAAACCCAACATTTTTACAAAGCAGAGGCTGTTCCACTTAAAAGTAGTCTGGCATGCAGGACACAAATTTGCAGACACTTTATTAAAAAAGTTGTATTTGGTGTATTTGTTGCTTGTGGAAAATGCCAGTGATTGTTTTTACTGGGTTTGGGTTTTGTTTTTCACTCACAGATGCAAGTTAATCCTGCTTCCAAGGAAGTAGTGGAGTTTTGCCACTGCCTTCATAAATATAGATTAGCATCTTGTGTTTAAATTGCTAATTAAACGTGTGATGATGAAAACTAAAGCTTTCACTGCTTCATAAAATGCACCTGCATTGTATTATATATTGTACAGCAGAGTCAGGCTAATAATTTGACTGTACAAATTTTTGAAAAATATAGTTTTGTAGTTGTTCAGTATTATTTGGTGTTAATCATTCCTGGAGAAGAGTTCAGATAATCCCATTTTTTTTAGTGATTTGAGAGTCTTCAGGGTCTGTATGAGAGAAGTAGTGAGCTTTGCTCAGCCCTGAACACCATGTGCTGATTGTTTTGCAGCAGTGAGTGAGAAGGAGAAGGAAGAGCCCAGACCACCTCTTAGAGAAACCAAAAGAAACTCAATTCAGCAGGTCTTTACTCCAGCTGACAACAGACCTGAATCCTGGGGTTAACTCAGTCTGCCAAAGCATAGTTTCCAGATTTGGCCCCAGTGTATTACAGGGGTGAAAATTGCCTATGTGTTTATATTGTAAAGGTAGCAATGTGCAGCCTGGTCAGGATGCTGCCCACTGCTCCTGCTGGGTTAGTAAAACCATAGCATAGATGGGTACACTGAACCTTGCAGAAAAGTTTTGGCTTAATAGCTAGAAATGCTGTCTGTTTTCAAGTGCATGGTTATCCTTGGAGGAACTGCCGGGAGCTGTCTTGCCCAGGTATCCAAAACCAGAGAGGACAGAGCAGCAGGGCATCTGCCTGGGGACCTCCCTGCTGCCTCCAGGTGTGGAGACCTGCCCATATGGATGTTTTTTTCCATTCCTGTAAGCAGAGCATTCATGTTTTGGCAGAATAAAGAATCTCCATGCCAAAATAATTGAGAAGGATGCCATGATCAAGGTCCTTCAGCAGCGGTCGCGGAAGGACCCTGGCAAAGCCGACAGCGCCAGCCTGCGCCCGGCTCGCTCCGTGCCCTCCATCGCCGCTGCCGCAGGCGCGCACTCGCGCCAGACCTCGCTCACCAGCAACCAGATGGCTGAGGAGAGGAAGGAAGAAAAGCTCTGGAAGGGAAGCATAGGTGAGCCCAGCTTTTGCTTATGCTTTGGTTTATCCATCACTTCGTGCTAATCCTTCTGCTTGAGCTTAGCCAAGGTGCCTTGGCGCACATTGCCCTGACAGCTCATTTCCAGAGCACTTCCCGTGGGCACAATGTGTGTCCTTGTGCTCAAGTCAAAAACCAGTCATTCTTTAACCTCTCACTGTGTCTTAATTACATTTTTAATCATATTAAATCATTCTGCACTGATTGTAGAAAGCCATAGTTGAGGGAAGACCTCCTAGATACAAGCACAACATGTTTGCAACTTTATGGGAGTAGATAACAAGTTTGGACTAGAAATAAAGCCTGAATTAAGTTAATCAAGACAGTAAGGATCCCTTTGGATAGGACAGCATGATGTGATGTGGCAGATAAATGGGAAAATCAGTGCAGGACTGCCTGTCGTTCGGGGCTGCATAGGATGGGGGTGTGGAGGTGTGCCAGGCAGTGTCTGGAGTAAGTGCCACTGGGATGGGTGTGCAGAAGGGGAGGCAGTAAAGGGAAACTGCTTTCCAGAAGCTGTTTTGTAGGAAAGTACCATATGGACGCCAGAAAAGGCAGCATCAAGGGGAAAAGCTAAGCCGAACTAAATGACTGGAGCCGTACCCAGCATCTTGTAGCTCCGGGGTGGGTCGTGGGACAGCACGTGGATTTGAGCCAGGGTGTGGCTGACCTCTATGTGTTTTCAGGGCTGCTGTTGGGAAAGGAGCACCATGACCACCCATCAGGCCCCTCTCTGCCTCCGCCTCTGCCCTCCCTGTCTTGCATGCCCGTCCCGGTGCCGGCAGCCTCCCACGCAAAGACGGGCAGCAAAGACAGCAGCACCCAGACGGACAAAACCGCGGAGCTCTTCTGGCCCGCCTCCGCCTCCTTCCCCGGCCGGGGCCGCCTGGGTACCACCCCATCACACAGCCCCGCCCCACGGCCCCTGGGGACACGAGCGGCCAGCGAGAAACTGGGTGAGCTCTGCCACATCCCCCTCAGCGCACAATGTCAGCACCCCCGGGGCTATCAGCAACCCCCAGAGACACGTCAGTGTTCATGGGGGCAAGCTCTGGCTGTGTGACCTGCCACAGCTTGTAAGGTACGGTGGAGGTTTTTTCAGGGAAGCTGAAATTGTAGAGAGGGAATTTCTGAGGCTGCCCAGAGTGGCCTTGCAGAGCTTTGTGCTTGGCAGCTTCTGTAAAGCTCTGTTCGTCTGTGGCAGGCAGAATTTGCAATTATTTGTGCTGCTAGATATAAAATTGTAGTGTTTCACACCTTGAAAACACTCCACACCTGCTCACATACTCAAATTTGTCTCTTTTTTTTCAACTGAAACCATGTTTGGTAAAAACACCATTTTCTCCCTAATTTTTAAAGGAAAGCCTGGGCAGGGAATAGTAAGGAGAAAGTGGAGATCTTTTTTTAGGGGGGATGAAGGAGTACAATTTTAGTTATTTTTGAAAAGTGGAAACTGCTGGTTTGAAGCCCTAGCAAAGAAGACATTTATTTTATGTACATTTTTTTTTAAAGAGCCTGTTTCTTACACATTAATCTCCTCTCAAAAGCAAGCTTTCCCTCTAAAAACATGCTCTGTATCATTAAAAAGGCTGACTATCACAGAACTAGATGGTCTTTAGTGTTCCTTCCAGTCCAGACCATTCTGTGATTTTAGCTAAAGAGGTTCTTTGGTGTGTATCTCTTAAATACCACCTCGGGGTCTGTGCACACCGACACACCTGCTGTCATTGTGTGGGGAATTCAGCATCACATGTTCTTAGTGTCCTGAACAACTATGGCCTTCAGTATGTAGGATGTACAGGTAATACATGCCCCACCTTCAAGGAATGGGTTGATATTTGCTTTGAACAACTTGAATTTGCACTGAGGACCAACTTTCCCTTCTTTCCATTGCAGAGAACTCCAGCCACGGAAAGCTGCCTGACAGCAAAGGCAGAGTGAGCAGCCTGCTCCACAAGCCTGAGTTTCCAGATACAGACATGATGGAAGTCCTCATCTGAGCAGGGGACAGCATCTCTGGAGTTTTGTGTTTGTACAGCCAGGCCCAAGATGGTCCTCGGTGTGCCAGCCTTGAAAACTAACCCTGAGAGTCTGAAAAAATGACAAAGTTTATTCCCAAACTGAAGCTAGAGTCTGATATGTTGAGACTTTTCACCAGGCGAGAAGTCAAGAGCACTGAAGAGGAGTGATGAAATGAACGTCTGACATTTTCTGAACAGAAAGGGTCATTGAAAATGGAAAGTGGTGTGAGAAGGGGAGTGTTGAGGAAAAAGGAAACTGTGTTTTCTGGCATAAAGAGAAAGTAGTGAAGTTACAGACTGGTTGCACGCTGCTGCTCTGTTTTCCTGCCTCTGCAACCAGGACAGGGAGCGAAATCCTGTCTCTTTGGAGGCCAGAGAAAGTTTCTGAATAATCCAGGAAAAACTTGCATCTTCCTCAGTATCAATGCATTTCTCAAAGGTTTCAGTCTCAAAAATTTCACTTCTTAATTTTTGTGAATAATTGGTCTGTAGATGTACATGGCAGGTTCTTGTAAGTATTTGTTTGAAGTGGCATTGGTGTGGCTTTCCTGGGCAGGCAGGTCAGGTGCCTCTTTCCTGGCTGGACAAGTGTTTCTCTTGGAGCTGAATTTACAGTACAAATATTCATGTCTTGCAACCTCAGAGCTTGCTAAGACTTCTTTTTTGATAGGAGCAGTTGTTGGCTGGAATTCTCCTGGTGGATGAATGTAGAAGGGGGAGGGAGGACCCTGCTGAAGCAAACCCTGTTGTAACCATAGGAAAGTTTCAGGAGGGAAAGTTGGGGGAGGATCCCAGCAGCTCCCTAAAGGGCTGTGCATTATAGAATTCCTTCAGAGGGGAGCTGCATGGGTTTGTTTTTAGAGGAGTTAAGCTGGGTTCTCATGTGAGATCAGGAGATACCTCTTTCTGGGCACTGGTTCATCATATTTGAAGAATCAGTGTATTTGTGGTAATAACAAGATTTTTCCTTACTTTCAATTCTTATAGCCAAATCCTAGCTTCTTTGAGCATACAAACCTGCTGTTCAAGCTGGTGAGGGACTAGACATTAAAGAGTGCAGGAGCAGGCGGGGAAGGGTTTAACTGCAAAGCAGTATGTGAGCATCATGTGTTTTCTGTGCTGAGCTGAGGTTGCTTTTCACCTTATTTTACCCAGGGTGGAACATTTCTTATTTTCAGCTTTGTCCCTGAATTCAGTAAGAGGCAGCCAGCTCACCCGCTGTGTTACTCATGGCTTCATGCACTGCACATGCCGATGGGGAAATTTTCCTCTGTGAGGCATTTCTGTATTGGCTTTGCAGTTCCTGAGCCTTGTGGTGCACTTTAAGGAGAGCTTGGCTTTGGGAAAAGGAGCAATGGGATCTAATGTGAAGCTGCCCAGAGTGATGGAAAAGTGTTGGGTGCTAGAAATAATCATGCACTCAGGGCTGGCTCGAGGTCACCTCTTCCCGTAGGTGACAAATCAGAGCCCTTGACTGTTGAGAACACCAGGCATTGTAAATTCTACTTTTGCCAAAAACTGAAGTCCTTGTGAATTAAAAGCATTCACAGGCAGAGCCTTGTGCTCAATACTGCCTGGCTGATACCTTTTATTTTTAAAAAGAACAAAATTGCTATGTTAAAGCTATGCACTTATTTTTGCGTGTACCTAGAATTAGAGGTATGTTGTTGTCACCCTCTTTCTGAGTTTCGCACTTGTTTAACAAAGTAGTGGTAGGTAGGTTGTGCAGGAAGCAAACTGTGTGTTTCAGGTATTAGCAGCTTTGCATTGAGAAGCCAAAGGTGTAAAACCCTTGGAAAATGTTATGCAGCTTAATATATGCCTTGTAAGATAATTTTTTTTCCTCTAAAGTTAATTTAAATGTTGTCATTGTTTGCATAAAAGCCGGGACCGCGTGTGACATCACCACTGACCCACTTCCGTGGCCCTTCCTCAAGCATCTGTGGTAGGAATGGGGCAGGAGAAGGACAAATCAAGGGAATACAAGTAAAATGTTGGTGAATTTTTAAATGCATCACGTTTTATCCAAGAAATAAGGATACCCAGGTGCTTTGAAGTCCCTAAGCATTTTGTTACCAGCTGTAATATTTCTTTTGCTGAAACTCTTCAGTAAGTTGTGTGCAGGCAGACAGTGAAGCATCCAGGAGAAACAGTGCTGGATCAGCATGGATCAGCTCTCAGTTATGTTTGGGAGTGGTTCAGCTCGATTTCTCCAAGTCAGCTAGAGAACAGCACTCCTCCTTGGGGAGACCACAGTGTCTCCAGTTTCTGCTATCCAAAGCTGGCTTTACACTTGATGCTGCCCCAGATTCATGGTCACATATAGAGACAGTGTGTAGGCAACTCTCGTTGTAGGCAACAGCTCAAATAAACCAAATTCTCACCAATTGTGTTGAACTCAAGAGATGTTAGTTTTCCTGGAGGGAAGGTCTGGAGGAGTGGTGTGTCTCCCTCCAGCCCAAGCACTAGCAGGACTTGGATGGAGTACTACTGCCATATGTCAGCCCCGCTGAGCAGAGCGGCCCAGCTCCACTCGTGCTGGCTTTCCCAGCTCTTTGAACTGTTCTGTGTTTTTGGGAAACTGTGCTGTAGCCATTCCAGGTGATGTCAGTGGTAACTAGTTGTAAAATACTGTCATTTTTTATTGTTGTTGGTTGTATAGAGAAGTTTGTGTACAGTGTTTTACAGCTGGAGGGTTATTTGTACATAGGGGGGGAAATGAAGGATGTTATGTGTCACCCCCAGCAAATGTTGATATTGTTGGTCAGCCAAAGATTTCTTATTCTTTGCTGTTTAAATTTGTGCCTTACTATTGTAGATAATAAATGTATAAACATGTTTATTTTCTCACTTTTCCAGTGTGAATACATTCAGTCCTCCAGAAGAAAGGACTTAAAAAAAATTCCTTAGGCTTTGCAAACAATGTGTTAAGACTAAGAGGGGATACCTCAGGAACTTTTAAGGTTGCAGCTTCTCCATTTCTCACAGGTGTTAATGAAAGGCCCCACAGCAGGTGACACCTGTAGGTGTATGTGGGCATGAACTCTGTGGGTCTCCAAGGCAGAGGATCAAACTGGGAGCTTGCCCAAGCAAGAAGAGCATGATTTTAGAGATGATCAAGAAGAGATAATTTTAGTGAGATTGTCTTCACTGGAAGGAAATGAGAGGGGAAACTCAATGAGATACTTTGGTAAAGATATTAATATTTTTTAGCCCTATGCTCCTGCTAAGCATAGAACTACCACTGATTTTTTTTTTTTATTATTTTTTTCTTGAGGGTCTGGGGCTTCTTTATTTGACAAATGTTGGATCAGTGTGAGTGAGGTACCTAAATATCTTTTATATCTAGATGTTCTTAAATTATATACTGTGCTCAGTAAGGAATAAAGATCAGATCCCATTTCATGCTGTAGTGCTGGCAAGGGGAATGCTCCAGCCTGGTGGAAATATTGTTCCTATGTTTGTTTATGCAACTGAAATAAATGGGGGGAAGGGAGCAAAAGTGAGCCAAGTGTCTGGCTCTGAGTTAGGGAGGTTTGCTCAGCAGGCTCTCACATGCTCTTGAAAGTGTCTGTTAAAAAATTCCTGAATCAGGTCCCAGGGAGCTGCAGGCATGAAAGGCATGAATGCCACTAAGGGCCTCTCTCTCCTGTAAGTTCTCTCCCTGTCCCAGCCTTCTCTCCCCAGATCCTTGCACATGTTGAAAGAAACCAACCTGTCCTGAGCAGGAGTGTGTCAGCAAAGATCCAGGGGGGTTGCAGAAGCTTGAGGAGAAGTTTGCTTGACCCAGATCCCAGCGCTGTGTGTTCCTCATGCAAGCACAGGTCAGCCTGACCCATTTATCACTCCATCTTCAAGATAAGGCAGCTGGCAGTATTTCTTGTGCCAAGAACGAAAGTTTGGTGATTGCTGAGATTGTGGCTTTTCGACTCCTTCAAGTCAAGATTTGACAGTAAAATTCGGCATGTATCTTGTTTTTCAAGGCCGTGGAAGAAAAGGAAACTAACAGAGGACAAACCAATATTAGGATGGGAAAAGTCTCATGGCCAGCTGTGTTCAGGCATAACAAGGAGGGGGCTTGTTCCACTTTTGGGTTCTGTCTTCACCACAGATGCTCCGGCCAAAAACCAGAATGTCACTGTAACACTGTCTGCAGGTTAAATATATTTTGCATATTAATGTCAGGAATAAACATGCAAAGAAGCAAACTTCTGGAGTCAGTTTGTTTAAACATTAAAGTCCATTATTCCGAAAGTAAGTAACAGGCCTGCATCATGTAAAGAAAGAGCTCAGAAGACCTAAAAATATTAGCAAGATTGCCATTTAGAAGCGTTCAAAAATCTAGTCCCATCCAAAATGACAAGACCTTTTCAGGATTCTCTTGGATTCAGTGCACTGTGCAGCTGTGTCATCTCCTCTGCACTTGTTTGTTACCATGTTCAGGGCTTTCCCTCCCAAAGTTTGAGAGGGGCAAACATAGAAACATCAGTGAGGTGCATTCCTGGGGAACAGACGTGATTTCAGACATCTTTAAATACCCTCTGGGTCTGGACTTAAGGGACCCTGGCAGTGAAATGTGAAAAGTTCAGACCTCACTCCCTGGCAGGAAGGATGCTGCCAGGATCCTGCTTGTCATCAGGATCCCCAGTCTGGGGTCTGGATGCAATCCAGCAAACCGGGCTGGTCTCGAGCACCCCGCTGTGTTTGTTCCTCAACCACTGTGGGTCAGGTAAGCCAGCCTGAAGGTAGTAACCCCCCTCTCTGCAAACCAGAGCAAGTGGGGAAAACAGAGCACCATGTCCACAGTGCAGTCCCACCTGAGAGAGGGGTAAGACCACGAGCAGCTGCCATCGTGCCGCTGTGATTAATGTTCATCCAGACCTTAAGCTGCGGCTTCGAAGCCTTGTAAAACCAAACACGAGTGCCCAGCATTCCTGAGCTATAAAAGGCCCAGGAATTCATTGACTCGAGGTATGAAGACCACAAGCTATTTTCTTTCATACCGACCACTTCAGCTTTAGATGAACAGAATATCAGTGTGCATATTTTCCAGAGTAACCCTGCATGGCCCTGCTGCAGTCCAGAACTCAGTCCTGTGCCAGTGCCCTCCAGTGTGCCACAAAGCAGGGCAGCAATTAAGAGATGAGACCCAGGTCTGTGTTGGCCCCCCATCCTGTGAGAGGCTGAAGACCTGCAGCAAAGTTTAGTGCTGAAAGGGAACTTTTTTCCCCGGTACCCCATGATGAGGTAGCAGTGGAGCTCTTGGCAAGCTGTTGGAGGATGGCAGTGATACCACCTTTCAGGAGGTCATATTCACACCTGACCTGACCATTGTGGTGGCTTCTCCAGCCGCTTGGTGGTCTCTTTGACTCCCTTTTCATGGCTCCCCTGGTGCCTGCATGCCCTGGGAGCACCCTCAGTCCCCTGCAGAAAGAGACTGGATAGTCAGTGACCCTCCAGGCATGTGAAGCTTCCTCCAGGACAGCTGGGCTCAGAATGAGAAGAGAGGACTGTGATGGCAGCTGACATCCTTCTGCTGGTCCTGGTTTGGGCCTTGATCAGCCCAGGTAGGAAAAATCCTGCTGGGAGGAAGCTCCAGGAGGGAGAAAGGTGTTGTAAGGTGTGAGGAGGTGGAGGTCCTCTTGGCCAGTTACTTAGAGCATTTTTAAGATGACCCTTTCTGGTAGGCTTGCTATTAAAACTGCAATGCAATTTGGTGTGCAAAAAAATTGCTGCTTGGTGTAAATCCCATCTGAATTCATAGAAGGAACCTTAAAGACCACATGTAGTTCCAACACCTCTGCCCTGGGTGAGGTGAGACCTTCTGTGAGACCAAGTTGCTCAAAGCCCCATCCAACCTGTCCTTGAAGGTTTCCAGGAACAGGGCATCCACTTCTCTGGGCAGCCTGTGCCACTATCTCACCACCCTCACACTGCAGAATTTCTTCCTTATGTTCAATCTAAACTTCTCCTCTTTAAAGCCATTATCCCTCGTCCCATCACTACATGCCCTCATGAAAGCTCCCTCTCTGGCTTTCTTGTAGCATCCCTCTTGTAGCTCTGCCTTTCATCCTCTCAGTGCACATCCTACTCTGCTCTGCTGCACCCTCTCACCCTGCTGCCTCCAACATCCTTTTCCAGCTCAAGCCTGCCAGAAACAGGCAGTGAGAGCCCAGGTGGTCAAGTTCTCATGTGCCACCAGTTTTACTGCTCAGTTTTAAGACTGAACAGCTTAAGAGGTAGGAGCTACCCTCATCTAGGTGCTTGTACAGTGCCTTGCACAGTGGGGCCATGTGTGGTAGCCCCAAATCATACTCTCAAGCTGTAAATAAGGGTATTTGTTGATGATTATTATTATGTGCATGCCAGCTCTGTGCACCTCTGCTTTTAAAAAGAAATCATTGTACACATTCCTCAAGCCTAAATCTGGTGCACAGGTCAGAGCCCTTTCACTTAAGGTGTTAAATAATGCCTTCTCCCCACCACAGGGCTTTTTTTAGATGGCTGAGCCTTTCTTTTCAGATGCCATGAGTGCCTTATCGTGTTACCCAGATGGCTGTGTGTGCTGGCTCTTCTGCCTGCAGGGCTCTGAAGCCTCACCCGACCCTGAACAGGACTGCAGCACCAGCCTACATCGTCCCTGTCCCCATCCACCACCAGCAGGTCCCCTGGGCCATTCTCCAGCAGCCAGGGGCCAACTCCTGGGCAAAGGCAGCTGGCACAAGGCGTCTGCATGGGAACCACTCCCTCTGCTGGCTCATCCTGCCTGCTCTTACCTGGCCCTTAAACTGGGAAGGCTCTGGGATGGGGGTTTTGGGCTGAAGGGTGAGTCCAGCAAGTGCTGATGATGCTAATAGCAGTAGTATTATAGTTACAGTAATTATAGGAGAAGGAGAGAGAGCAAGCGGAGTAAGACTAAGACAGATTAGGAGGAACCTGATCTAGCTGAAGATGTCTGCTGTCATTGCATGGGGGTTGGACTAGATGGCCTTCAGAAATCCACTGCAATCCAAACCATCCTATGATAAGGCTATAAATAAAAAATAAGGAAAAAAATAGGAATCAGAAAAAGAAAATTAGATAAACAGGAATAAGCACAATAAAAAATTTGGTTCATTACAGGGAACAAGAAAATTAAGAAGATAAGAAGGAGAGGAAGAAGGAGAAAAAGAAATCTGGTCACCTCTAGAGGCAGAAGAAAGTTTGAGTACAAAGAATTTGATTTTAGAGTGAGCTAGACATTCATGCTAAGGGAAATTTTTCTGTTACCCCCCAGTGACCCCTGGCTGTGGCCAGGCCTGTTCAAATGTACACCTTTCCAGGTAAAAAAACTCGACCTAAGCACAGGGCTTTGAGCTTGCAGCAAGAAAATGGGATTGTGTACATGTGGGAATTGAGTCTGTACTTGAAAACTAGTTTATTACATAGCCTCTGGGTGCAAAAGTTCTCGGTGCATCATCATCCAGTTGAACTGTTCAGACCCAAAACAGCTACCACAGCACCAAGTTCATTTCAATTTTAGAGAGGAATTTCATACACCCCTTTAGAGCAAATATTTCCCAGCACTTGACAGCCTTCACCCCACACATGTCAGCTTTCTCCTTGGATCTTTCACCAGCAGCAAGATTTTTCCCATGTGAAAAACATGCTTGAAGTTGTAAGCAGAACAGACTTTTCTGAACGCAGGAGCTGTCCCTCAGCTCGCTGGAGAGAGGAATGCCATGTCAAGGCCCCTTTCAGGAGCCGCTCCAAGGTTGCACTGTGCTAGGCATTTGTTGGTGGGGCATGCCCAGGGGCCCCAGAGGCCCAGGCAGTCCTGTGTTATCATCATATGCAAAAATCATGACCCATGGCTAGTCCCTCCTGATCCCAGCAGAGCTGGCATGGAAGGGTGCTGCAGCCCAGGACCGCTGGGACACTGGCCAGCAGCTGGGAATCCCTTTGGCAATCTCCTCCTCACCCCACCAGCTCCACGTGTCCCTTGTGGGGGACCATCAGGAAAGTACCATGGAGTCTACACCCATCACTAAAGTAATTAATGTGGACTATTTTGCTGGGTGCACCAACGTTTTCCCTTAGCAGAGCACCGTAGAAAGAGGGAGAATTGACAAGGACACGCATCGCTGTGCCTGTTTTGGCTGTTTGTTGGGCAGGGTGGGACGTTAGAGGGCAGAAATACTGTGGCCTGGCCATGATCCTCTTGGCCTGTGTTTTCTAGGCCCAGTATCACTGGAGCTCTGGGCTCTTTTCCTCTCTCAACCCTCACAGGAAGCTGAATGCAATTTCGTTGCTGGGCCTGAGATCCCATCACCATGGGTGACCCACATTAGAAAGACAGAAGCAGCAATGTTGGGGCCCTGCTGGGATCACCTTGGCAGGACTTTTTCAGCCCCACTTTTCCTGGAGCTGTAGGATCTTTTACTCTCTCAACCCTGACCCTAACCCTAAGCCTAAACCTAGGCCTAACCCTAATGGCAGCTTGGCACTGTGGCAGAGGTCCTCATTGCCTTGGGTGTACAGTTTAAAAAGTGTTGAGCTGGCAATGTAGCACCCTGCCCTGATGCCCTTGCACTGCCCTTTCAAGTGCCAGTGTCCCTGGAGCTGCAGGCTCTGCAGCACTCTGAACCCTAACCCAAGCTCCAATGGCAGCTTATTGCTGCTGCTGAGATCCACATCACCATGGCTGGATTCAAGAAGTGTACAGTGAGCAATCTGGGTACCCTGCTGTGACAAAACCCCTTCATTTCACAAAAGTTAACAAAATTTCGAGATTGCAATGAAAATGACTTCATTATTTTAGCTTCATTTTGATGCACTTCCTTTCTTCCAATTCCATTCAATTGTTTTCACTTAATTCCTTCACAAAAATTCATTTCTTAAAATTATTTAATTGAAATCTCAAGATTTCATTTCATGAAATAAATGAAATGAGGAATCAAGAAATGAAGTGAAATGAAAAGATAGCAAAGGAAATAAAATGCCACAAAATGAAATTGAAAAAATATATTCTGTCCTACTGAATGCTGGATGAAAAAACTCCAAAAGGACCAAGCCCTGGACTCACTCCCCCATTTCCAGAAGCTGGTTTTGCTGAAGACCCAGTGCTTGACCCACTGCGTCCTTCCACTGTTTGTATCATTCCTCTGTTTCTGCTGTATCAGCCAAGAAAACTCCCCACAAGTTTTCAGCTTCCTGACAAATCTCTTTTCTTAGGAAGAGCAGCTTCTGGGTTTGTCCATAACGATGCCATTCAGCATCAAACCACCCCTCCTATGCCCAGCTTGCCACCTTGGGTTTGGAGCTGATTTCTCAGACACTCAATTATTCACTGTCCCTGCAGCTGCCAGGGGCAGCTCATCCTACCAGACTCCCTGCACTTGGCAGGAAAATAGCTGACTCCTAGGATGTCCAGGATATTAAAAAACCCCTTTGGTTAATTGTTATTTTCACTCTAGAAATTGTAATTCAGTAAAAAAAAAAAAAAAAAAAAAAAAAAAAAAAAAAAAAAAAAAAAAAAAAAAAAA